>PVJS01003010.1:0-27241 GCA_004027185.1 Glis glis | reverse complement strand
CAGCCCCATTTTTATTCTTTATTTTGAAACAGGGTCTCACTAAGTTGTAGAGGGCCTCACTAAGCCTCACAGAGGCTGGCTGCAAACCTGGATCCTCTGGTCTCATCCCAAGTACTGGGATTATAAGCATGTGCCACCATGCCCGACTTATTTTTTTATTTTGAAACAGAGTCCCACTAAGTTGCAAAGGGCCTGGCTCACTTGCTGAGGCTGACTGTCCTGTTTCAGCCTCCCAAGTACTGGGGTTACAGGTGTGCACTGCCGCATCTGGCCTGTTACTGACTTTGAAGCACATTAACACCCACTGCGTGCTGGGTGGAGTGTCAGGGAGGGTGCAGGGAAGTGAACGGGGAGGACTATTACAGGGTGAGGCAGCTCCTCCTGGATCCTGTGTACTGTTCACTCGCAGGGACCTGTGCTCTACCAGGCTTTTTAATCCTGCACAAGTGTCCCCCAAGTGGGCCTGCCTCCCCCATGAGAACCAGCCTTGCAGAGGCTCGGAGACCCCCGGTGGCGCTGCCACCTGGCTTTGTGAATGTCTGCCATCTCCCTGGAGTGATGGGGTTGTGGTAGCATGGCTTTGTCACCGTCCCTTGGGACCTCGGTCCGCAGGTCCAACACTTCTGAGCCCGCTGGTCTCGAAGGCCTGGTGTGAGGGGGGGCCGACTGGATGGGGCTCAGGGTGCAGGTGTGAGGTCACACCTCAATGAGGGTCTCCGTGGTCTGCTTTAAAGACAAGGACTGGCCGGGCGTTGGTGGCGCACGCTTGTAATCCCAGTACTTTGGGAGGTGGAGACCGGAGGATCCGGGTTCACAGCCAGCCTCAGCTCTCTCTCTCCCTCTCTCCCTGTCTCTTTCTCTCTCTCTACCTAGTGAGGCCCTCTGCAATTTCGTGAGACCCGGTTTCAAAATAAAGTATAAAAAAAAAAATAGGGCCGGGGGTGTAGCGCGGAGGTAGAACGCCCCTGGGTTCATCCCCAGTACCGCAAAAAAAAAAAAAAAAAAAAAAAAGACAAGGGCTGCTTACACCTGTCCAGGCTCTTCGTAGACTTGAGGATCATATTGGCCTCAATCAGAATTTGTAAAGAAAAACAACAACAAAAACCCCTGTACTTCTCAGTGGCCACGGAAGGATGTGGGTTTCTCGGTGGGGTGGTAACTGACCAGCAGGGGTCTTCGTGTGATCTGAGTATCAGCGTGGGAGGAAGGGTGTGCGCGCAGAGGCAGGCGCTCGGCTTCCCTGTGCCTTGCAGCGGAAAGTTGGAACTCGGCTGCGCGCCGTGTGGAAGCGAAGCTGTCCGCTTGGAAGTCGAGATAAAGAAGGGAATGTGATTTGAACCAAACGGAGCGATGAGTGGCAGTTTCCTGACCAAGCTAGAATCCTGTGTTCCCAATTTGTCCTCCAAGAACATTGCGGGGAGAGTCCTCGCCTCGCGGCTGGGTTAGATTGCATTTTCTGTCTTTATTTCTACCTCCAGGGTTATGAGCAGAAACAGGAGTTTGTCATCCTGTAGAGTGACTAACGTGTGAAGGGGTCAGGCTTTGCAGGGGAATAGCAGGTCAGGAACAGCAGTTTCCCCAGCTAAGGCAGCGCTGTGTCCCTGGAGGTGTGGGCTGCGAGGTAGCTGGTCAAGCTCTGCAAAGCATTCTAGGGGCTCCTTTTGTTGTCTTTCTTTAGGGGTCTCGGAGTCAGGGCCGGCAGAGGTGTCTGCCTCAGAGCCTTCACAGGAGTGCCCACACTGATCAGCTGACTCCCGGGGTGCACGACACGAGGCCAGTCCCTCTTCGAATCCTGTGTATTGCCTGCAGTGTCCTTGTCAGCCTTGAGACGGACTTCCAAAGGGAAATTTCCTACCCCAGGATGGTGTGCGCTAATGTAGATTTAAGCCCCATCCTGTCCTTCAATATCTGAGTGATCCCAGAAAGGTCATTCGGTTCCTATTTACCTTTGCTTTCCTTTGATGAAAAACAGGGTCAGTAATGCCCCAGAAGAGTTACCAGTAGTAAGTTAATCAGGCCTAGAAAGTCTCAGAAATGTGTTTGCTGCACAGAAATCTTGATTACGTTTTTTTTTTTTTTTTAGGCAGTCTAGTCTGGTTTGCAATAAATTCTGCTGTGGACTCATATGGAATCCTTCACCTTGTGTGGGTCCAAATTCTGTATCCCCGTCCCCCAACAGGGTCACATGGAGTCCTTCTGGCACCTTCCTGGGGACCCTCACATGCTGGGTTTCTGCAGCCTTTCCCCATGAGATGGGCTTTCTGGTCCCTGTGCTGTCCTGGCTGTCACTTGGACATTTTCCTGGTAGCTTGCCTGTCTTTTAAAGTGTGGAGACAGAAACAAACCCAGTAATTGGGACCTTTCTCTGGCCCCTTATTCTCTACTAAGTCTCTCCTAGGTACAGTCTAAGACTGCCTGGCTTTTTTTTTTTTCTCTTTTGGCAGGCACAACACCCCACCATCACATACAGAAATTATATCCAATTAAATCTCCTAAGTCTTTTCACACCTCCTACATTTGTGCATTTCTTTTTTTGCACCCAAGTGTCCAAATAACATTATTTCCTCTCTGTTGCAATTCCAATCTGTTGATCTTTTTAGCTCTTGACTCTGTCATCCAGTGTATTTGCCATGTCTCTTGGAAACTTATCGTCCCGGAATTAGATAAACATTTTATCTGTGTCATCGATCAAGTAATTGATAAAAATACAGAAAAACACCCATGACTCAGGAAGAGCCCGTGGCCCTCCACCACAGACCTTCCTTGGACTATTAATTAGTCAGCACTTGGGAAGGTGAGCTGCACATTTATCGAGGAATGCAAATGTTCATTCTTCTTTACCTTGTCAACAAGGACATGATGAGATTTTAGCAAGGCACTGTAGACAAGGTATGTGTTCCCCTAGTCTACCAAAAAAACTTGTGCCAAGAAAAAAGCACAAAGGCACATTCTTATGACCCATGGCTGCACGGAGCACCAGCATTTTTCCTCGCTTCTGCTAGAGTGCAGGTGACGGAATGTCACTACCTCGTGGTGTGGGGATTGGGCCGTGACTGGCTGTGATCTGTAGCAGGGCGGGATTGAGCTGCGCGGGATCAAGGTGTTCAGATCCTTCTGGGGAGCCAAGACCTGGAAGGGCACTGGGTTTAGACATCCTCCCCTGGCAGGCTGCCCTGACTGCCTTCCACGGGGCTGCGGTCCAGCGAGTGGGCGGAGGCTCCCTGGGCTGGGCTGGGGAAATCCTCAATGCGCAGGGTGCCTGGTGCTGGTGGAAGCTGCAGCAGGTCTGAGAGAGGAAGTGCGGGATCCAGCCTGGCCTTCAGATGCGTGGATGAGCGCAGGGTGGACGGCATTCTCCTCCTGGGGGGCGGGAGGTGGGTCTGAAGGTGCTGGGGCAGAAGAGGAGATACAGATATGATGGCCTTTGCAAGAGCAGGGGCGCTGATGGTCAGGAAACTGGGGCAGGGGGCGCTGGCCGGAGCTGTGGTCCACCCTCCTCGTGTTTACACCACCACATTTTATAAGGTGAGAGCTGTGTGGAGGCACACACGCGCCTGGACTTAAGGAAACAGCCCCTGGATGGTGGGTTCCAACGCTGCCCTAGAATCCTATGAGGTAGCACGGTGCCACTGTGGTTTAGTTTGCCAGGACGGTTGGTTGGTTGCATATGGTGGCATAGCTTCTGCCCACCTCCTAGAGAGGATGGCAGCTTGCAAGGCTGTGTGCTCAGAGCTCATTGCCTTGGTAGCCGGTGCAGGACTCTGGCTGGGGCCCCTCTCTGTGCCCTGACATTTCTGGCTGTGCTGGGTGTATCTCCATGGCCACACCTGGCCGGGGTGGCTTTTTTTTTTTTTATGATACTAGGGATTGAACCCAGGGGCATTTTACCTCCAAGCTACACCCACAGCCCTTTTTTATTGTTTGTTTGGAAATAGGGTCTCTGTAGGTTGCTAAGAGTCTTGCTACATTGCTGAGACTGTAATCGAGCCTGCAGTCCTCCTGTCTCAGTCTCACAAGAACTGGGATTACAGGCGGGTGCCACCAGGCCAAACTGCTGCAGCTACTGCTGCTGCTTTTTTCTTCTTTTATTTTTTGTGGTACTGGGGATTGAACCCAGGAGTGTTTTACCTCTGAGCTACACCCCCAGCCCTATTTTATTTTTTGTTTTGAAACGGGGTCTCTTCAAGTTGCTGAGGCTGCCCTTGAGCCTGCCTCAGCTTCTGAGGTCCTGGGATTACAGGGGTGTGCCACCAGGCCTGGCTCGGGGTGGCATTTTTGAATGCCTGGCTGTGTGTACTGTGTCTGTGGCATCAAACCTGCCCGCCATCCTGCTGGGCTCTCCTCAGTCCCTCGTAGTGGAGCGGCACATGGCCCGCCTTTAGCTGTCCCTCATGGAACCCATGTGAGGGGCGTGATCACTTGCAGTAGAAGTCTCCCCCTATACTTTCCTTAAAACTATGGTAAAATACATAGACAGTGTATCATCCTAACCATTTTTTTTTTTTAGGCAGTACCAAGGATTGAACCCAGGGGCATTCTACTGCTGAACTACACCCCTAGCCCTATTTTTTATTCTTTATTTTGAAACAGGGTCTCACTAAGTTACAGAGAGCCTCACTAAGTAGCTGAGGCTGGCCGAGAACCAGGATCCTCCGGTCTCAGCCTCCCAAGTACTGGGATTACAAGCGTGCGCCGCCATGCCTGGCCATCCTAACCATTTTTAAGTGTGTGGTTCATGTGAAGCGCGTTTGCATTGTTGAACAGCCGATCTCCAGAACTATTCATCTTGCAGAACAGCGACTCTGAGCCCATCAACTGCTAACTCCTTATTCCCTTCTCCTTTCTGTCTCTGGAAACCATAATGCTGCTGTCCCTCCGACTGGGGCTACTCTAATACTCACATAGTAGAGTCATACAGCCCTCGTGTGACTGGCTTATTTCACTTAGCAGGAGGTCCTCAAGGTTCCTCCATGCTGTAGCATGTCTCAGAATTTTGCTCCTTTTTAAGACTGAGTCATATTCCACGGTAGGTAGAGACCAGGCTTTCTTTATCCATCGATGAACACTCAGGTCGTTTCCCTCTTCCTGCTGTTGTGACTGACACTGCTACAAATGTGGGTGTGCCATCCCCTATACTTTTGTTTGGTTACTGACCACTGCCAGAGTGACCGTTCCTACATTCCATATTTCCAGTGTTCCTACCCGGAGCGCTTTGTGGCCGCCCTGGCGCCATGGCTCTGTGTCCAGCAAAGGTTTCCCCTGAGCTCTGTGAGTTTGTTCCGTGCCCGGCCTTTCTTCGCTCTTCCCTCCCTAGCCTGAGGCTTCTTGATCTCTGTCAGGCTCCTCCCTCCCCTTCCTCCTCACCGTGTCAGTCTCTGCCCTCCACGGTCCCACCCCAGCAGCCCACTTGCAGGGAATCCAGCCTCTGAGCCTCTTTCTGCTCTGCGTCGCCTTCTGTACCTGCCTGATTGTTACCGGACAATTCCCTTTCTGGGCACCTGAGATCCACTTCCTGTTGTAGCGATTCCCGCAGCGTCCTTCAGACCAGCTGTCTTGGTCTGAGTGTGCTTCAGTGGGCTGGGGATGTAGCTCAGTGGCAGAGGAAAAGAATTGTGAGTGAGCATGCAAGCCCACGTATGGACTGTGGGTCAGAATGACTGCACGCGAGCACACGCAGGCCGCTCCGGGTCACTGGACGTGGAGGGCCTGGGCTCTCGGCTCTGTCAGGACTGGCTGCTCTGCTCCTTGCAGGCAGGGTCCGTTGGTATTGTTTGTTGCTGACTTCCCAGCCCCTGGAAAGTATTGAGTGCATGGTACACACTTTGTAAACATTAAGTCCCAAATCTGCATCAGAGTCATGAGGAAACTGAGGCACAGAACAATACTGCAACTGACCTCAGGCCACGTGGGCGGTTAGTGATGGAGCAGGAGTTACTTGGTCTTTGAGCTCTAGCCCAGTGCTCTTTCTCTTTAGTAAAGACCCCAGTAATTCAAGAGGCACATGTGTGTGTGCACGCACACACATTTGCTTGCTTGCTTCTTTGTGTTTATTTGCATTGCTGGGGATTGAACCCAGGGCCTGCCAGACAAGCGCTCCTGCCACTGCGCTGCACCCAAGGCTCTTGTATTTTAACACCACATCCAGGGGCTAATTACAAAGGAGTACAGGTCAATTAAGGGAACTGGATCATGGTAGGGCAAAGCAAACCCCTTCTGAAATGAGCATGCGAGCTATAACTGGAGCACCGGATCGTGTTCTACAAAACGAAGCCAGCGTGCGAGAGTACTGCGACACAGGGCCGGCTTGTATTTAGAACATTTGCCTGGTTCCGAGCAGAAAATCAGAAATCTTGGTGTGGGGGTGGGGGAGGAGAGCAGGCAGAAGGAGCGTGCTTTTTTTTGCAGGGCTCAGGGTGGCCTTGCGCTTGCTTGGTTGTCCCCCCCGCCTTCCCCAGGGCCCCCCAGCACCAGCCTCTGGCTGTGATGAGGGAGAGGGTATGTGACTTGCAGGGGCTGCCCCCCCCACCAAGGCCTCCCAGTTAGGCAGAGCTCGGGTTCCCTAGCACCGGGGTGGTGGGTAGGAATACAGAAATCAACCATCTGAAACCATGAATTGACAGGATTAAAGCCCCTTACAGGGGCAGTTTAAATATGTAGAGACTTAGAACATTGGACTTTTGGATATTTAAAGATCAGAAAGGCATTTGGAGTAACTGTCAGAGTGGGTAAAGTTGTTTTTATGAAGATCCAGGCAAGCAGTTGCTGCTCCTTGCTAAAGCAAATACAGTTCTGTTCTGCACCAATCTGTTTGGCCACAGATGCCTTACGTGGAGGGACACTGGGCTTGTGTTCCTCCTTTAAGTCTTTGAATTAATTCTCTGTAAAGTTTCCATTCTTCACGGGCATGGCAGGATATAAGCATCGCACCCATCTTTGTCAGTTCTTTGCTACAGATCGTAGGCTTTGGATTTAATGTTCTCAGTCTTCAGGAGTATAGTTTTATATGTGCGTGGAATTTTTGGATTATGTGCATCCTAGAGAGGGCTCGATTTGCACATTTGAATTCCACTTTGCTTTTAATTTCTGTTCTCAGAATCACCCTGCATTCCTGCAGTTACTGAGTGAGTCAGGTGGGCAGGACTGCTGCCCTGTGTGATACAGATATGTACATACACAGTGTAAACACATTCTCATTGACACACAAAGATAAAAGGCTTAACACGAATTGTGTCTGTTTACACTTAACACAGAAAATTCTTCTCTAACAAACTCTACAGTATCAGTGTTTGTTATCATAACATTGTCTTTTTTTTTTTCTTCCTGATCTCTGATTTTTTGGTTAGTTTCATTTTCCTGGAGGAGGAGGAGGCCCTGGGAGGACTATGTGGGACTGGAGGCACTCTTGTTGCCAGCCCATTTTTCTTCTGGCTTGCTGTGTTTCATGCATAGTTTCTGTGGACAGCGTGGGGGATTTATGGTTGAGTGCAGGTCAGTGCACCTCTAGGTGCCTAGGTTTGCTCTCCACCACTTGTAGACCTAGGTGGGGAGGGGTGCTGCTCCAGAGAGGCAGGGGAGCAGGGTTAAGGATTCTGCTTGGCAGTCATTTTGACTTTTCACAGAATGATACAGCAGCTAAAGAGGGTTGTTGTACTAAGTTATTGGTTCCAACGAATTCATTTTAAGAGAAGCAAAATAAAAAAAAAAACTATTATAGTGAGCCACTGGCTGAGACAAAAAAGCCTTCTTATGCAGACTCAGAGATTTTATTATGTTGGATTCCATCATCAGAACTAGAGATGATGGCTGGTTGGCTAGTGTATTTTATTTCATTATTTGCCTGTAGACCTATAGGAAAAGAATGCTAATTTTGTTTTCAACCATAAGCTAAGACTCCTTTTTTTTTTTTTTTGGTGCTAGGGATTGAACCCAGGGGTGTTCTGCTTCTGAGTTACACCCCTAGTCCTTTATTTTTATATTGAACCAGGGTCTAAGTTGCTAAGGCTGACTTTGAACCTGTGATCCTCCTGCCTCAGCCTCCCATGGACTGGGATTATAGGCATGTGCCACCACGCCCGGGCTCCTGCCAGCCCCTCTGCTGTCCCTCCCCAGCCTCCCAGCAGCTTGGTGCATCGGTGGCCTCTTCTGTTTGGTCTCTGCTGTCTTTACTCCCTGACTGGGAGGACTGCAGATGAGGCCCACTGTCTTACAGCCCCACTGTCTTACAGTCCATTTCCTCCCTGCATTCATTTCCATAAGCTTTTGTTATTCTTTTTAGACCTTCCTAGGATCTAAAAAGTCTGAAAGTGTTTGGGTCTTTTTGGATCCGCTGGTATCTGTTGCTTTGGAAGGGGCAAAATGGCATTTTGCGATTTCCTTTTACTCAATGAGCAGTAGCTCAGGGCGTGTCGTGGCGTCTTGGCGCCCTCAATGCGCCCATTCTTTCCCAGCACAAATGAGGCACGTGGTATTCTCTTTCCTGTTTGCGGCTTGTGCCTTTTGAACACTGTGCTATCATTCATGGCCCAGCCTGCTTTCCCTTTTTTTTTCTGTTTCTATCACAAAACACCCCAAAGACCAACGGTGTCAGTCACAGAATCCAAAACAGCTGGTTGTTGGGTCCTGCCTTGTACTTTGTGGCTTGGGCTTGTCTTCTCTTCCGGAATAAGTGGGTGGTTTCTTCCTACTTTTTTTTTCTTTTGTTCTATAAATGGGGGAAAAAGTGTTAAGGACAGAGACTAGTCTTTTATTGGCAGGAGCCGCCAGTTCCAGCTCCACGGCGCGG
This sequence comes from Glis glis, assembly GCA_004027185.1. Taxonomy (NCBI): domain Eukaryota; kingdom Metazoa; phylum Chordata; class Mammalia; order Rodentia; family Gliridae; genus Glis; species Glis glis. Next base: position 18,459 of record PVJS01003010.1, on the reverse strand, counting down.
CTTCCGTTGGCTGAGTGGTCCCCGCCGGCTGTGGAGGGGAGCCAGATGGCGGAGCAAAGCCCATTCTCCCCTACCGCTCGCCTTCCGATGGCGGGAGGAAAGTTCAGCACGCGTCTTCATGCCCCTTTCCTGGGTCCTGAATTTTTGTGACCTGTTGGGAATGATGTCAAATAAATCGCTGCCTAACAACACTTTATACTGTGATCAAGCGCACGTTGAATACCAGAGTATATTGAGATCAGAGACTCCTCTAAGAACTTCTGTTTATTACTCAAGAGCAAATCCGTGTGCTTAACTTATAGTGGCAGAGAAGGAATAAGAGTTCTTAGGGTGGGCACAGGGAAAAAGAAATAATGTTCCTTCTCTTCGAAGACCAGACTGAGTGCCCTTAGTCCCCAAGGACATTGAGATATTGACATGAAGTTGGGTAAAAACGAAATGGAGAGAGTCGGAAGAAGGAGGGAGAAAGGAGTTAAGGAGATACTTGTGGGAACTGTTGACTCTAAGGGGCTTGGGCCACCTTGTGTCACCTCCCTTAGGAGGTGACATTTGGAATGAAACTTGGAGGAAGAGGGCAGTGTGCGAAGGGGCGGGAGCTCTCCATGCAGCATGGTGTGAGGAGGGAAGAAGGTCAGCAGCCACAGTGTGCTAAGCAAGAAGAACATGCTAGAAGATGAGGCTCAGGTAGGCAGGGACGAGCTTCTGCTGGGTCTTGTTGGCCCGGGGTGGGGTCGGGATGGACGGTAGGGGCTGACTCTGGGAAGGTGTTGCTATAGCCCAGGCTGGAGCTACAGTGGTTAGATCAGAGCCCTAGTCACAGGCACACACAGACAGGGCGAAGGTCATTTGATTGACACGTGTGTTCTGTGATGTTCCTGCTGTGCACTAGGTATGGTGTTAGACCCTGGAGACAGAGTTCTGAACTAAATAGAACGCAGTTCCCTGTCCTCCTGGGCTGCCATGGGGACGAGGGTGCTCAGAGTGAGAGAGCATGAGAAGAGAGGCCACAGCCGGGTTCTGGAGGGGATAGACGCGCCCTGGGAGGGAAGCAAACGGGGCTGGAGGGGAACAGCGAGCTGCACAGGGAGGAAGGAGAGGGAGTGGAATTGTGGGAAAAAGCATCCCATAGCTCTGCCTTTCTGTTAAGTAAGCACTTGTATCTACATTGAGGGGGCGAACACAAGGCCACTTGGTCCATGTCCTATGGTTAGCAGGACGCAGGGGAGCATGTCTCCTTGAGTCCCCACAGTGCAGGTCATGGTGTCTGTTCTCCAGGGACTGTCCTTCGTTGCTCAGTGCCCTTGGGGCTGGATGCAGTGGTAAGCTGCTGCTGCTGCTTGGACCCTGAGATTGTGTCCGGGCCTTGGGGACTTGTGCTCTTGCAGAAGGGATGGGGAGTGTGAAGCCCGGCTGGCCTGAGCTGCAGCCTTGACTTTGCATGTAACCTCATGCGATCTTGGGCCCTAAGCTTTAGTTCATAAGTTTAATGTAGATGGCCTCTCCCATGGTCGGTGAGCATGTGGAACAGTATCTGGCCCAAGGTCCACCTTCATGAAGGAATGGCAGCTGACCGGATAGCTACTCAGGCAGTCAGCCTGCAGCCCACACCTCAAGTTAGTCTGCGGTGAAAAACGGACTCTTATTTCCTTAATAGGAATGATATGGATTTCCTGCAAATTGACAGTATTATGGGTTTGGAAAGAGTGTTAAGAATGGTTTCCTTTTAACTGAGACATGTCTGCCTTTGCTCCCCTGTCTCCCTGTAGTCTGCGGCCCGGGCATCGATATCCGCAACGACTACCAGCAGCTGAAGCGGCTGGAGAACTGCACGGTGATCGAGGGCTACCTCCACATCCTGCTCATCTCCAAGGCCGAGGACTACCGCAGCTACCGCTTCCCCAAGCTCACGGTCATCACCGAGTACTTGCTGCTGTTCCGCGTGGCCGGCCTCGAGAGCCTTGGAGACCTCTTCCCCAACCTCACGGTCATCCGCGGCTGGAAGCTCTTCTACAACTACGCCCTGGTCATCTTCGAGATGACCAATCTCAAGGACATCGGGCTGTACAACCTGAGGAACATTACCCGGGGGGCCATCAGGATCGAGAAAAACGCCGACCTCTGCTACCTCTCCACGGTGGACTGGTCCTTGATCCTGGACGCGGTGTCCAATAACTACATTGTAGGGAACAAGCCCCCGAAGGAATGTGGGGACCTGTGTCCAGGGACCATGGAGGAGAAGCCGCTGTGCGAGAAGACCACCATCAACAACGAGTACAACTACCGCTGCTGGACCACAAATCGCTGCCAGAAAAGTAAGAGCGCCCCTGCCGCCGCGCTTCTCTTTCTCTTCACCCTCCCTCCTGGGAATGCACGTGATCCATGGGGTGGGGGCTACGTCCTGTCGCGTTTAGGCTGCCTGGTGGAAGCGGTTCGTAGCGGGCGTCTTGATTGGCTCTTTTGCATCTGAGAGCCCTTGGAGTGCAGGACGGTGGCATGGCGGGAGGCCGTCGTGGCTGCCGTCAAGTCCGGTCAAATTACATGTTAGGAATCGTCGACTGCACTTCTGGGCTAGAAGCTTTGTGACCTTCAGCTCTGAATTCCTGATGAGAAAGGTGACCCGGTGCGCTTGGAAGTCCTTAACCGTTGGCAGCTGGGAGCTGCTTATATGTCAACTCTTTCATCTTTTGCCTGAAGCGACTTTTTTTTTTTTGGGTATGGCAGAACTTCCTTAGCATGAATGTACTTGGAGCATGGTTAAGTAAAGGAAAGATGAAGGGCTCATTCACGTCTCCCGTGAAGGTGGTCCTTGGTTCTTAGTGACGATGCTCTGATGTCTAGGTGTTCTGGCTTAGGATTGGCCACCTGGCAGAGGTGGGAGAGCTCTGAACTGGTTTCTAGGAGTCCATGGTTCAGCCTGTACTTGCAGATCCATTTTTTTTTTTTTTTTTTTTTTTTTTTTTGCGGTACTGGGGATTGAACCCAGGGGCATTCTACCTCTGGGCTACACCTCCAGCCCTATTTTTTATTCTTTATTTTGAAACCGGGTCTCACTAAGTTGCGGAGGGTCTCACTAAGTAGCTGAGGCTGGCCGCAAACCTGGATCCTCCTGTCTCAGCCCAAGTACTGGCATTACAAGTGTGCGCCACTACGCCCGGCTTTGCAGGTCCATTTTTAAACCTTTGGGCTTCTACTTCTTTTCTTTTATACCTGTTTATTGCACAGTGGTGAAAATCTTATGAAATCGCTTAGTGAAGGAACTTTGAAAAGTGTTCAGTGGTCCTAGTCAGGTGGTGATATTTTGTAGGTTCTTAACTTATTTATCTGCAGCATGCTTATTTTCCCTTGAGGATAATTGAACTCTTGCCCTCATGTGATTAATAAATACCTTGGGAGTGAATCCCCTCCTCCCACACCCAAAATGTGTCTCTGCACATTTACCTTATTGCCTGCAACAACATTTAGGCATATTGGCCATGAAGATCCCCCTTGCTGGTTTAAAGTCAGTGTGTTAGCTGTAAGTAGCTATTTTTTTTAATGGTTGACCCACTTAAAGACCCAAGGAACCTCTGCACTCTAGCTAGTCATGAAGAGCCGAGAGACCCCAAACCAGCAGTCTTCTCTAAACCTTGAAGTGTGTAAAATAAACAAAGGCCAGACCTCACGGGTACCCCTTTTTTTTTACTTGCCCTTCAGCCAGGGCTAAAGCAGCCAGCGATGGGCTTTTTCTGAACCGTCACATACCTTCATGCTCTGTATTGTTTGACCAGCATGTATGTGAAGGTTTGGTTAGTAAGGGCAGGGGGTCCCTGTGGCTAAGGCCAGCACCTTGAAGAGTTAGGACTGCCATCAGACCACTTTCAGGATCAGCTGGTTTGCGCTGGAGCAAGGTGCTAGTGATGGATTAAAACTGTGCCGTACCCTTAACAGCCAGTTTGAGAAAACAACAAAATATGTTTTTCAAGTAGCCTTGACATTTTAAATTTTTATCGTAAAAGTAAAAGCTGTCATCAAGGGTGACAGTGTAGCATAGTAGAGAGACACTGGATGCGGAGGTGAGCGTCCCAGGTGGCCTTGCGCGAGCTAGCTTCTCCTCCGCGCTGCGGTGGGCACGTTCCTCCAGCAGCTACAGTATTCCTTCATGGCGATCAAATGTATGCATAAGCTCTGTACAAAAGGGAGGTGCTGCCGGGCGTGGTGGCGAACACTTGGAATCCCAGTACTGGGGAGGCTGAGACAGGAGGATTGCATGTTCAAAGCCAGCTTCAGCAACTTAGCGAGACCCTGTTTCCAAATAAGAAATAAAATAGGTCTGGGGGTGTAGCCCGGAGGTAGAAGACCCCTGGGTTCCATCCCCAGTACTACCAAAAAATAAAAAAAAAAGGAGGTGCTCTTTAAAAAGTCTTTAGTCAGGCACCTGTTCCTCGATTCAGTAGACTTACTCTGGTCTCACTGTGGATTTTCTGCTGTTTCTGACCAGCCTCTTGCTGAGGAAGTCTGGGGCAGGGCTGAGGCCTGACTTCTGGGTCCAAGTCTAAGAGAAGTGACCAGAAATGAGCAAATGATTTACATTGCCCAGGCCTCTGTTTCTTCATCTGCAAAACGGGATGGATCCTTCTTTCCTCATGGGGCTGTTGGAAGATTCAAAGGAGAAAGAGGAAAAGCCCTGTGGATAAGTAAGGAGGGTGAGGAATTGGGCCGGATGTTGGTGCGCCCCTTGGCTGGATGCCTGCCTCCCCAGGGCCACACCCTGCAGCCTGCTCCCGGCTGCCCTCCCAGGCCTGCTGAGTGTGTGTGTGTGTGTGTGTGTGTGTGTGTGTGTGTGTGTGTGTGTGTTACTTATTGAAAATTAATAAATGCTACATTCAGGAACGTTATCGTCCCTCCACCTTGTCCTGAGAACTCAGGCAGGGGCATGATTTCTTAGAAGCTTTCTAGTTGGAACTCATTCCCTTTGCGTAGATTCCCCTGTAGACTCTGCCCTTTCTGAGGTGGGAGCCACTAGCCATGTGTGCCTTAACTGAGCTCTTGAACTGCAGCCTGGGTGAATCGAGACCTGTCATAAATGTAAAATAGACTCTGGATTCCCCAGACGTAAGATGGGGGACACCCTCTAAAGGAGCTCGTTAATAACTTTTATATTGATAATGTGTTGAAATACAATGTTGGGTATCTTAGACGAAGTAAAACGTGTTATTAAAATCAACTCACCTGCTTCTTCGTACCCTCGAACATTCGAGGTTACCGATGATTTACATTCTATTTCTGCTGGAGAGGGCTGCTTAGAGCCATCTTTACGGCTGGGAGTTCTTCCCCTCCTCATTCCTCTGGTGGACTGGCCGTGCCACTGCTGTTGTGTCCTGCACCTTTATTTTTTGGCCAGAACTCTTGAAGATCATTCAGGGAGCCAGGCGAAGGGCACTGAGTCCAGGCAGAAGGTCTACCTGGAGTTCCCCGTAAGCATTAGATAGCTGTTGAGTAGGATAAGCGTGGAGGAATCCCATTCGGCTCTTCTGCCCTTGGCTGGCTGGACGCGGAGGGAGAAGTCTGGTGAGAAACCCCCGAGTCCAGGTGTGAAGTGGGTGGTGTTGCGCAGAAATGCTGGGTTGTGTAGGGCTGATGGCAGCTTGATACTCTTTAAATTCCTCTGAGATCAAACTCTGCGGTGTGGACCCAGCCCCAGCTCTCATGAGGAAGTGGCCACACTATGGCTCGTCTGCACACTGCCCTGTTTCTCTGTTCTCTTGTGATTTGAGGGGAGGTTTTCTGCAGGTCCGAGTTGTTCCTAAGAAAAAAAAAAAAACCAAGAGCGAGAGACTGTTGAGAGTCGGATGCGGCCTTTACACTTAGCAAGGACACAGTCTGCTGTTTGGTACAAGGTCAGTTTCTCTTCCCTGTCTGCTGACTCCCCTCTTGTGGCTCTCCTCCTACCCCTATGCCTGCTGCTTTGCTGTCCTCTTTCCTCTTTGCTGTGCTCTTTAATTTTTGGGGTCTCCTGTTTGAGCCAGTCTGTGCTGCTGTAACAACACTGCCTAAACCGGGTAGCTTACACAATAGAGTTGCTTCTCACAGCCCTGGAGGCCGGAAGTCCAAGATGAAGATGCGGGCAGATCCGGGGTCTGGGGGGGGGCCTGCTTTCTGGTTCACAGCGCCGCCGTGCTGCCGTGCGTGACTCTGCGTGGTGGAAGGGGCCAGGTGGCTCTCTTGGGTCTCTTTAATAAGGGCACTAATCCAGCTGGGTGCAGTGGCACAAGCCTCTAACCCCAGTACTTGAGAGGCTGAGACAGGAGGATCGCAGGTTTCAGGCCAGTCTCAGCAACTTAGTAAGAGCCTCCACAACTTAGCAAGACCTTGTTTCAAAATAAAAAATAAAAAAAGGCCTGGGGGTGGAGCTCGGAGGTAGGATGCCCGTGGGCTTAGTTCCCAGTCACCCTTCTTCCCCCCAAAAAGGACTATTCCCATTTATGAGGTCTCCACTTTGACCGTCTAACCCTTCCTCAAGGCCCTACCTCCTAATCCATCCCATCGGATACTGTTTCAACATATGGATTTGGGGAGACATCAACCTTCAGACCATAGCATGGCCGGAGTTCCATTTTTCTTGGTCCCGTCTTGTCCACTGGCACTTGAGTGTCCCCTTGTCTCCATCTGGCTTTTAAATGTCATCTCCAAGCCGGGCGTGGTGGCACACACTTGTAATCCCAGTACTTGGGAGGCTGAGACAGGAGGATCGCAGGTTCGCGGCCAGCCTCAGCTACTTAGTGAGGCCCTCTGCAACTTAGTGAGACTGTTTCAAAATAAAGAATAAAAAATAGGGCTGGGGGTGTAGCTCAGAGGTAGAATGCCCCTGGGTTCAATCCCCCCAAAATTAATTAAATAAATAAATACATACATATCATCTCCATCCCCGACCTCTCTTGGGGATTCCTCTGCAGACACCACAGGCAGGTGAGTGGCTGCTGGTCCTCCCCACCCCTCACTGTGGCCTGTGGTTTTCCCTGCATCCCCAAGGCTGGGCAGACTCTCATGTCACAATATCTGTTCCTTGGACACTTTGATTTCTCTCAAGCCCTGACCATCCCAAATGTTGCATCAGTGTGCCTCCTCCACTCCACCCCTGCCTGGCAGTGACAAAGCCTCTCTCCAGCCTCCCTGCCTCGGCTTCTGCGTGGCCCCAGTGAACGTCCCAGGCCACACTTGGGACTGATAGGCCCTCCTACCTGCACTCCTGTGGCAGGTCCCTGTAGGATAAACACCCTGTCCCCAGCATCCTTGGCCCCTAGTTGTCCTCATCTGTGCTGACCAGCCACCCCCCTCACCTGGCCGGGCTCCAGCCTTGCCTTTTCTGCCAGAGAACTTTAGGGCTTCATAGTGGTCTCAGCACCTGGTGGGGCACTTTTTGCAACACAGTGTAAATTCTGGGTGTATCCCCCAATGCATAGTTGTCACCCCAAGAGCACATACGGCAGGTGCTTTGTGAGGGATTTGCTGTCAGGAAGGTCCACCCCCTATACCCCCCAGCAGAGAGCAATGTGTAAATGGCAGTCCTCAGCCAGCCCAAGGATGCTAGGATGACGAAATGCTTTTCTGATGTTGCCTGTGTCCTTGTAACCATCATTGCTACCCACGAGCAATGCCACCCAACCCGTCTCCCGCTCTTGGTTGGCACTGAGGCTCCACCACGGACCGAATCGCTTTTCTCTCTTGCCACTGTTGGCATGACTCAAGGCCAAAGATGGAGATGTCTGAAAACCATCTGAAGGTCGAAGCTTGGCCCGGGAAGCTGCTCGTTACTGTGCGCACTGAAGGCCCGCCACGCGCCGGGAGGGGCCTGCGGCTTTCTTCCTTACCCGGTGCAACCGCTTCGGTGGTCCCTCGTGTTTGCTTGACATAGAAGCTCCCCAGTGTCCACTTACAGGTATACACAGCCCCTCCAAAAAGGGGGAAAATGCCCCAAACTCAGAAGCCCAAACCTAAGACCTTACTGCTGCACTTCGCCTCTGAGTCCTTCCTAGCCCATGGAAGTGGGCAGCTTGCGGTTGGCTCGCCCTGTCCAGATCGCCTAGGCGAAGGCCTGGCCCCGGCCAGGAAGCCCACGAGGGCACGCGCCCGGCGCGCTGGACGCTGGCGCTGCTGGTGGGCAGCCTTAGTGCAGTTAAAAGGGATTGAGGGGCAAGAGCGGTCCTTCCAAATGAGAAACCAGGGAAGTAGCAGATTGGAGCCCTTGGATGGGGGAGGCAGTAAATGACTCCCTTTATTGACAAAAGGAAAACATTTTCCTGCCATCTTACTGATGGGATCGCAGGCTTAAAACGAAGGCTGGTGGTGTCAAAAAGACCATTTTACAATTTTTTTTTTCTCCTCCTGCTACAGGTTCTTGAGTTCTTGTTTATCAGATGCTCCTTGTGAGGGCAGAATTGGCTCGTGGAATAGAATTGCTGTCTTTGCCGCTTTTTCTCATAGATGGTACCTTTGGGTCAGCAGGTCAAGGGGGAGGGACTTGTTTAAGCATTTGTGAATCACCTGCTGGATTGGGGAGCGGGAAGGAGAGCACATTTTCTCTCCCTTGAGAGTCCACTCATATGATGTGGTGCAGTATTTCATTTTAACTTTTCCTCCTCCTCCTCCTCCACTTTGTCTTCTTTTTGTGGAACTAGGGATTGAACTCAGGGCCATACCTCTGAGCTACACCCCAAGCCCTTTTTTTATTTTTTATTTGGAAATAGGGCTTCACTAAGTTGCTGAGGCTATGCTTGAACCTGCAATCCTCCTGTCTCAGCCTCCCAACACTGGGATTACAGATGTGCACCACCATGCCTGGCTTTGTCTTAACATTGTTTTAAAGAAAAGCTTAGCTCCCTGTGAAGACCTGGAGTGCCTCTGCTAGATGCTGTGTGTCTGCTGCCGGGCTCCAGGAGGCTCTAGACCCTCCGGATTGCTAAGGCGGATCATGATCTGGACCTACATTTTCAGGTGGGGCCTGAGAGAGACCTGTGGACCCAGAGAGGGAGGGAAATCCGTTGAGTAAGTGGCCTCCAGCTTCCTGTTGTCTTAGGAGTTTGTCTCCATTCCCCTGGAACGCCCCTGCCCTGGTCAGCTGCTCCCAGTGTGGGGGCGATCTTTATTTAGAAGGGGTCACATGCCCCCGGGCCGCATCGCCATGCCTTTTATAGGCAAGCGTGGAGATCACATTCTGTTTTCCCCGGAGGCCGACCCTTGTTACCGAGATGGCGGAGCAGTTTGGGCCCAGGCTTCTCTGGGCCACCCGTTAGCCCACCCTATCTCTTAGACCGCGTGTCTTGTTCCTGAAAGGCTTTGCTCTTGGCTAGTTTTCATCTAATTCAGGTGTCATTCTCTTGGGTCGGCTTCAGACGTTGGTTTTTTAATAGGGATCCCCTCTGAGAGATTAAAAAGCTTCCAGAATGGCTCTTTTAGAGTGTTTTTTTGGAAGATACCCAGAGCCCCTTCAGATCTCACCAGTTAAGGCTACCTGGAGGATGGTTCTGGCTTCTTCCTGCTTCTAGAAGCCTTTCTTTTGTTGCACCGATATTTCTGTCTTGCTCTTCTCCTGTGTACGCCAGTGTGACATTCTCAACGAGAGTGGGGATGACGTGGGGCGTGTTGGCCTGTGGCTAATCTTGGCCCAGATTGTATTGCTCAACTCCAGTGTATAGGGTGGTTCAGAAGTTAAGTTTGGCTAGCGGTGGAGCTGGATGCCTTCGCTTGGAAACGGTGTGTGTGAATGAGGGACTCGGGCTGGCTGTGAAAGGTGGGGTCTCTGAACACCACCTGAGGTTAGAATGTCCCCGCCTTCCATGGCTGGAATGGGAATGATCAGGATGGTACCTGGAAAGCACCTACCAGTCTGCCCAGTACATAGTAGGTTCTTAGCAAGTGGAAGCAGTTGCTGCTATTTTATTTTAATTAAACTAGGGCTGGGGATTTAGCTTAGTGGTAGAGTACTTGCCTGTTATCCCCAAGGACCTGGGTTTGATCCCCAGCACTGGTTAAAAAAATAAAATATGAGCTACATTCTGAAACCATCTAAACCCCTGAGCGTTAAGCTGGACTGACTGTTAGGTTTACTGCCACATCTTCAGTGGTTTTCTTTTTTCCTCTGTTGCTTTTTCTAAATCGCAAAAAATTCAATTATCATAAATTGCAAGGCACCGTGTAGGAGTGGTAGAAGTGGTTCTTGCTAATTTAATCCGAATTGTTCAAATTCTCATGTCTGTCCAGATAAGCCCTATCTTTAAAGAACACTCAACCATGTACACACATCTGTATGGGATGCCAGCAGGGCCTCTCTAGTTACGTGTAAACTATTTGATTATCAAACTCTATGAGTTTATTCTTCCTACAAGCTTGGTCTTTGGGAGAATTTAAGAAATATTAACAGATTCTTGCTTGAGACTGACATTAAATATTATCTTCTTTAAATGTGTGATTTTTTTTTTTTGAGAGCATTAGAGTAGTTACAGAGTGGGCACAGTTTTGTGAAGATAACAAGGAGGTACATTTTTGTTTGTGACAACTGCGGATCTCACTTGGTGAAGGTAGCCAGCCATCTGCTCCAGGCAGGAGCCTCTGCCTTATTTATTCTCTTCTTTGGGTAATACTGACGCTGCGTGCACGGTTGTTTGTGCATGCTTGTGCGTGTGCCTTGGTGTCTGTGTGTGTGTTTGTGCACGTGGATGTGCACGTGTGGTACTTCTTCTCCCACCCATTCTCCTCTCCTGTTTTGTTTCGTTTCATTTTCTTCCTCGCACCCCCATTGCAGGAAGCAGACACTGGCTCTCTGTCCTCCCTTCGAAGCTTCCTTCCGTTCCAGGGGATCAGGTGGGTGGGAAAATGTTGTGCAGGAATGCGAGGCCCCCTTCCGGAAGCTGGGCTTCTGTTTCATCTCATTAGTGAACAGAAGTCGCCTTTTGTTTCTTTGCCTTGGTCACAAACAAGTACCCAGTCCTCTCTTCTTTCGTCCTGCCATTTGTCACGGAATCCACGTGGGATGGGAACAGAGGCAGAGTGTTCAGGGCCTCTGGGTGTCTTGATACTCCTAGCCCTGGTTACAGAAGCTGTGCAGACTGACCTCAGACGGAGGCGCCTTTAACAGTTTGCAGTTGTACTGAGCATTAAGCCGAACTGACTGTTAGGATAAAGTGAGTGAGATTGTGCAGTGGTCCCCCCTTATCTGAGGGGCATACGTCCCACGACACCCAGTATGTGCTTGAAACTGCAGATAGTTCCAAACCCTACATGTACTATCTTTTTTCCTACCCATACATACCTATGATAAAGTTTAATTTAGAAGTTAGGTACAGTAAGAGATTAGCAACAACAATAATAAAGTAGAACAGTATAACAGTGTCCTGGAATAAAATTGCCAACATCACTCCTTGCACTTTGGAACCATTGTTAAGTAAAATAAGGGCTACTTGAAAGCCAGCACTATGATACATGATGGCTACTAAGTTGTCAATGGGCAGATAGCATGCAGAGCGTGGATACACTGGACAGAGGGGCGATGTACATCCCAGGTGGGACAGAGTGACACGGCTAGAGATTTCATCACACTACTCAGAACAATGTGCAACTTAAAACTTAGGAATTGTTTATTTCGGGAATTTTCCATGTAATATTTTTGGACCGCAGTAGACCGTGGGTAACCAAAAACCACGGAAAGCAAAACCACAGATAAAGGGTTCTACTTGCAGTTGCTGGAGCCCATGCAGGCTGACCAGGGGCTGTGCATCTTGGGCACCCCCAGGGCGGCTAGTGAGACTGAGGCTGGCCAGCCTGGGTGCCCAGCCGCCTGTGCCCATCGGCCTCTGGGAAGGGCGTCCAGCTGCGGTGCACACACATCTGCCCGTGGCGGCAGATCTATGAAGCTGAATGCCGTTCTGGATTTCCTGGTAGATGCACAGTGCTTGGGTGGTTTTTAGCAGCTGCTGAGACCAGGGTGTTGAGTTTAGTAGTAAAAAGAGGAGGGAAAATACATACATACATACATACATACACACATACATAAGTGGGCTCGGAGACAAAGAGCCTGCCATACCCCCCAAAAAAAAGAAAGAAAGAAAAAGATTGATATTATGAGAAATGTTTTCTGGGTAGCTAGTGTTTGAATTAGGGTTGTTTATTTCACCAACAGGTATTAGTTATAATATAGAGACAATTGGAAACTAGTCAGATCCCTAGGTCCGGAAAACATTGGTTTTGTTCTCAGGGTGATAACCTAATAGGATGTTTCTATCTGATTTCTTAACCTCCGAATGGCCCCTTATGCTTTGCTAAGTAAATGATATTATTAGGTTCTTGGACTATTTGTCAGATAGGATGTAGGGATGTATTTTTGTCCTATTGCTGAGTGGATTTGAAATGATTGGATTATTTTGTAATATGTCGATGTGCCTTTTTAGAAGCTTTGGAATAACTGTGTCAAAGAAGCTTTAGAAAGGATTTTAAGCAGAGTTGCCGAAAATGTAGAGTGCTTTTTTTTTCCCCCAGAGAAGAAAGAGCAGCTTAGGTGCAGAAGGACCCATCCAGTACCACCGCTTCACCATCTCAAGCGCCGGCCAGGCGGTCCAGGGGTACGGGGTCACCTTCTGAAATCATCGGATTTCCTGCCCTCTTCCCCCAACCCCTACCTCTTCCCAGGCGATTCTTCTGGGACCTATGTGAGGTGGGGGGTCCAGGCATGAAGGAACTAAATGCCATACATCTTACAAATGGAATTCTGAGAATGTGTAATTTCCTCAGAAGAATGCTTCTTTAGCTTAACAAACATTTCTTGTTTGCTGAGAAAAAAAAATCCTCCTTAGAAGAGTCGGTGCCAGTGATGGGTGATTAGGAGGAGGGGCGAGCTTTCGGGTGTGTGTAAGTGGAGCAGTTTGTATTGACAGACCATGGATAAAACAGCCAAAGCCCACCTAACCGGCTGCCGAGGTACGAGGAATGTGTTTGAGGGATTAATCTGAGTTTTGTTTAATGGATGGCATCCAGCACCTGCTGCCCGTTGAGAGGCTGGACAGGTGCTTAGGCCTCAGTTGCAGGCTCTGAGCTTTACGCTGAATGCAGCAGAGAGGGGCTGCAGACCCTCAGCTTGACTCGGTCCTACTGGAAAGTTTGTTTGGCTTCTCTGGATAACCACAACATGCTCTGGGGCACCACTGGTACCCTAACAGTTGGAAAGCCTCAGCGCATAGACCCAGGGCTGCTGAAGGTGCGTGAGAAGGGCTTAAGTGGTCTTTAGAGAAAATGATAATCGGGGATGGTGCGCAGACCCCACTTCAGCTAATACGTACAAGGCGAATGGTCTGTGAGTGGTTTAGCGGGAGCCAGTTCAGGTTCTGTTAACAAGCTTAGCAGACACAGCGTGCTCTTAAAAGGGTAAACTGTGGACTTTTCTATGTCAGCTCTTCAGCCTCCTGTAACTCGGGCCTCGAGTTCCACCGATCTGTGAGAAATAATGGCAAACCGCTCATGAGTGCTCTCCCATTACAAAGCTAGGCTGGAGAGGCGGACAGCCCGGATAATCAAACACAAGGAGGTGAAGGTGGCAGTGGAGCCGCAGGACCAGGGGGAATTTGCATGAACATTGTGTACACAGAAGCATCATCGTGGATCTCAGAAGTACAGATCACACCACCTCCATTTTTTTTTTTTAATTGAGCGCTGAATTTCATCCCAGCTCTGAGAGTCGGTGTTGAAGAGGAGGTCAGGGGCACCTGGGATGGATCTGTTGGGCCTGGCTTTAGGTAAACACCTCTAAGACCAAAGCAGACATTCTGGGCAGTCGGCCTTTTTTGGATGGACCCTCCTTTTAGGACTGGCCCTCAAATTGGCTCTAGAAGCGTTGGGCTGGGGACTCCCGGAAGGGGGCTGCAACTCAGGAGTTCTGCAGAGCTTCCCAAGAGGTAGCAGATACAGTGAAGTGTCTCAGAGATGGGGCAGAAAGAAATAAACATGGCTAGAGAGGGAGCTGAGAGCAAGGAATTCAGGTAGGATTTGTGTTAAGTCTTGTATCTTTGAAGGGACTTTTTCTGGTCTCTCTTTTGCTCTTTACCAAAGTGAATTATTCATAAGCACTCATGGGAAACACCGGTGTAACTCGATTATGTGAAATGAATTTAAATTTGTTTAAATCATTCTTTTCGACAAAAGCCAGCTTTTCCTCTTCCAGAATCAGAGCAACTGGAGAGCCCAGCAAGAGCTTCCTCCAGCCACCGCCCAAGAAAGATGTCCTTCCATGGTACACGGAGCTGCTACGGCGTCTGCGATGTCTTGGGAATGATCAAAGTGAAATGAAAATACTTCCGCAGTAGTCTGTGGGTTGGGTGCATTTTGCTCTGGAATTCAGTCAAGGAATCTGGGTTTGGCGCGCATGCGTGGCAAGTTTCAGCTGGAGAGAATATTAACTGCTGAGGCCATGGTCTCAGGTCTCTTCTTGACTGTCACCCACTCTTCTTCCAGGAAGCCTCCCAGGTTCTGCCTGACCCATCTCTCTCACCTCCAATCGCCCCGTACTGGGGCAGATCCGTGGGATGTTACGTGGCTATTGATGGTCATTTCTCTGGACTCTATCAGTAGTCTGAGAAGACCCTGTTCCTTCTCGCTCATCTCTCTCCCCTGACAATTGATTAAACTACTTGCCGCTCAGGCCTGGTGTTCTGTTTATAAATTTTGCTTCTCCAGCCTCGTAGCCAGTGGGAGGCCCGTGGAGGAGAGATGCTCTAAAAATCTGAGCAGTTTGGTTCTCCTGGGGACTGGAAGGGTTGGCACAAAGGGAGAAGGAGAAAGAGGAGGGTGCAGACCATGGTGAGGCAGGCAGAGACCCAGGGATCCTCTCTCAGAGCAGTATGAACACAAGAGTGAGTGGCTGTCTACATTTTGTCTCCAAGACCATAATCTCTTCTCACTCTTGTGCTGACCCTGATAGGTGTGGGGATTTTAAAAAGGGGTTTATAAAATATTTGCAAGCTGGGCGTGGTGGCGCACAATTGTAATCCCAGTACTTAGGAGGCGGAGACAGGAGAATTCAAGGGTTGAGGCCAGCCTCAGCAATTTAGCAAGACCCCATTTCAAAATAAAAAATAAAATGAGGCTGGGGGTGTAGCTCGGAGGTAGAATGCCCCTGGGTTCAATCCCCAGGACCCCACCACACACACACACACATATGCACACACACAAGACAAGACCACATGACATCAAGTGGCAGCTTGTGCCGTGAGGAGACACTTCTCCACTCTTGCTGCAAGAGCAGAAGCAGCAAGTGCTAAGACCTCAGAGGAGGGCCAGTTCCTTGTTCACACCTCTCCCCGGGAGGGATATTTGCTGCAGGGGAGATAATAGAGGCCTTCCCTTAAGAACGCCTGCCCACACTTGCTTACTCAGTACTGTCTGCCCAGCATTAGATACACCACCGACCTGACCTTCAACTTGTGAATGGCTTGTACTCCAAAACTTTGCAAGGTGTTTGGAATGTGGAGTATATTATCTTGTAAAAACAGAGGTCTGAATGGTGGTTTAGGTCCCAGGTCAGCGCCCTGGCCCCTGCATGCATGCCCACAAATCTATTTGGCTTAGATGTCATTTATAGCTGACTTCCGCCCACAGATTTGACTCTGTGGGGAAAAGGCTGGTGAGCTCTATCCTAGAAGGTGGTCCATTTTCTCTCTGGTGGATGAAGCTGGGGGGAGGTGGGAAGCTGGTTGTTTCTACAATATATCACTTATAAAAGCCCCTTCTGAGGTCTTAAAACTTGGCAGATGTTTGGGATGGGGGGGCAGGAAGAATCGCCTTTGCAGGGGTCTGCAGGTATACAGGTGATGGGAATTGGTACTGGGCGCTCCCAGCTCCTTGCTGGTCTGAGAGGGAAGATCCTAAGTGGGTACCTCTCCCCCAGGTGCTTTGGTAGCAAGAAGCAGAAGGTGTGGTTCTTGCCCTTGAAGGATTGAATTCGTTTCTCTCTGGCTGACATTTGGGTCTTTAGTCACATTATGATTTTTAGCCACATCTGAGTTCCAGTCTGTTGTACCCTCACAGCCACTGAACAAGTTGGATGATAGAAAGTCAGCCAAGTCTCTGACAGTGTTTGCATCTGAGATGTGAGGGTATTTTTTATTTTTATTCTTATTTTGCAGTACCAGGGATGGAACCCAGGGGCATTTTACCTCCGACCTACACCCCCAGCCCTACTTTTATACTTTATTTTGAAACTGGGTCTCACGAAGTTGCGGAGGGCCTCACTAAGTAGCTGAGGATGGCTGTGAACCCGGATCCTCCGGTCTCCGCCTCCCAAGTACTGGGATTACAAGCGTGTGCCACCACTCCCAGCTGTGAGGGTATTTTTTTAAATTTTTCTTAGTGAGATTGGTTCTCTGGAGTTGTCTGCAAGAGCAAAGGAATTCCAGACATCCCCCTCCTTCTCTCCTTGTCTCTTCTGTCCTCCCGTCAAAGAAAAGCTCAGCGTATGATCTGTGGCCTGGAGAAATGTTGAATCTATGTTAAGTATGCAGACATGAATGGGCAAAGGGAGGATTTGTGGCTGAGGATCTGCTGAAACAAATAAGTAATGTAAATGGGCAGAGAGAGATATTAAATTGATTGTATCTTTCAGCTCCCGGTACTTAGAGCAGAGATAAAGTAGTGGAAAAAGGTTGTCATTTGAGGTAATGAAAAGATGAGGGAGTTTTGAAGCTAGCTGGGATTTTTCTGCCCGTTAATAGAATTATTTGGATTATAGACTATAAAAGTAAAGAGGAGAGTGATTCCTTTGAGTATGGATCACAATACGGGCCCGCTTTCTGAGCAACCTGTGTGCGGAAGGA
Organism: Glis glis; assembly: GCA_004027185.1. NCBI lineage: Eukaryota > Metazoa > Chordata > Mammalia > Rodentia > Gliridae > Glis > Glis glis. The sequence goes on along the minus strand of PVJS01003010.1, from coordinate 1,630 downwards.
GGGGAAGCTGACACCCCCAGGTCTGGCGGTTATTGGATAACAGCTCATTAAACTCTTGCTAGAGGCCTTCATTCAGCATCATGGGAAGATTTGCAATATCTACATTATGAAGCCATTTGGATTTTTTTAAAAAATGCATGCCCTTAACATTATTTGTTTATTAAGTGGGGCCGTAGATTAGGACTCCAGGCATTTGATTCTCTCCTCCTGCTCGGTGTGCCCCGAAGCCCAAGGTTTCTCAGCACTTTTATTCGGGTAGTGACAACAAATTTAATTAGCAGGTTGAAGGAGCCTTGGAACAGTTTAGGGCAATCCACAGTTAATTGTGTCGGTGATTGATATTTTGAGAGAATAGAAAGACTTAAACATTTACCTTCCATTTAGGATTTTATCTTTTAAGGTGATAGTAAATGAGCAAATGTTTGAACTAACATATTAAAGCAAATTTACAGCCGATAACTATAAACTTTTCCTATCTGTGTCACTCTCTCTAGCAAGATTGTTCCATCAGTACCACAAACCAAAAACCCTGATACAAGATTTTTTTTTTTTTGGAGTGCTGGGATTGAACCCAGGCCATTGCCCCACAAGATTGATTTGTGTGTGTATATGTGTATGTGGTACTGGGGATTGAACCCAGGGGCATTCTATCTCCCAGCCCTATTTTTACACCCCCAGCCCTATTTTTTATTCTTTATTTTGAAACAGGGTCTCACTAAGTTGCGGAGGGCCTCGCTAAGTAGCTGAGGCTGGCCAGGAACCCTGATCTTCAGTCTCAGCCTCCCAAGTACTGGGATTACAAGCGTGCACCACCATGCCCGGCTTCCAAGATTGATTTTTAAGGAGACACAACTTTTCAATTTGCACATGAAGGAAATTTGAGTTGTGGGCCTCAGAAATGCATTCCATCCAGGGGACAGACTTGTCTCTCTGGGTGGATAACTGAGGGGCCAGGGTGGGCTTGACCTGGCTTCCTGGCACTGGCAGTTTCTAAGCAGAGGCTCCTAGTGCTAGGATGTCCTCTGTGTCATTGCTGATCTCAGATTGAGAAGGAAGCTTAGCGATCGCTTAGATGGACACCTGATTTACTTCAGGACTCCCTTCCACAGTGACCTCAACAAGTGGTGTCATGTCTGTGCCCATCTAGGCTTTAAGAACTTCAGGCATGGTGATGCACACCTGTAATCCCAGTACTTGGGATGGTGAGGCAGGAGGATTGCAGGTTCGAGGCCAGCCTCAGCAACTTAATGAGACCCTGTTTCAAAATAAAAAATAAAATAGGTCTGGGGGTATAGCTCAGAGGTAGAATGCCCCCGGTTCAATTCCTAGTACCAAAACAAAACAAAACAAACCCCTCCCCCCAAAAAAAAGAGCTACCACAGCTGGCCTTCTCATGACCCATCGCTCTGTTTCTGATAGGTCTGAAAAGGTTATAGTAGACAAGCTCTTGTTTTTCCTTGTAACTGCAAGTACACTTGGTGAGATGGGTCTTCTAGCTCAGAGGGGGCCTGCTTAGAGAAAACAGGAGGTGATGCTTCTAGAACTTTGCCCTCATGGAACAAGCTCTGGAGTAGAAAGAAGAGGATTGTCCCTTTGGTCAGCATAGACATCTTTTTTTTTTTTTTTTTTT
>PVJS01003009.1:0-78884 GCA_004027185.1 Glis glis | reverse complement strand
TGTGTGTGTGTGTGTGTGTGTGTGTGTGTGTGTGTTTGTAATATATACATTACTTGTATATAATAAGTAATCACAACACTTGTCAGTCTCTCTGTTCAGTATAATCTTTTTATAACTGCTACATAAATACAAAAAAGGAATGTAGGAATGATTCTTTCACCTGAAACTTAGGACAAGACATTTGGATAGGCCTTCACTGTTGGGAGAGATCATGTGGGAAACCCCAGATATGAATGAATCACTGGGATGAATCACATGATTTCTCCTGCCAAATGGAAGGAAGGACAGCTCCAGTTTCCAGCTAAGAACATCATGGACTTCTTGAATGTTTTCCTTGTATTTCCCTTCCTACCGTGATCCCTGCCACACCTATGATCGTATTTTTTGACTCATTCAAAAAATTCAAAATTCATTCAAAGTATTTCAGTTCATGCAATTTAATGATTATTAATGTGTATTTAATCTGTAAACATTAAATCTGTGAAGTGCCTACTGTACTATTTCTCATGGTAGAGCACCTAGTCTTTTTTAAAATTATTTTTATTTTTATTTTTTTGTGGTACTAGGGATTGAACCCAGAGGCATTCTACCTCCAAGTTATACCCCCTGCCTTATTTTATTTTTATTTGGAAACAGGGTCTCACTAAGTTGCAGTGGGCCACACTAAGTTACTGAGGCTGGCTTTGAACCTGCGATCCTCCTGTCTCAGCCTCCCAAATACTGGGATTACAGGTGTGCACCACAACACCCAGGTTGTGCACTTTTGGCCAAAAAAGCATAGAAGTGATTCTGTAAACAGCCAACTCTGTATATTGTCCCTGTCCTGGTGGTGAGGTCGGTGGTGGCTGCCAGACTTCCCCACTGTAAAACTACCATTTTACTCTGTGTAATTAGTAAGCAATGTAACTGCGTAAATACAGCCTTTCTACGTATTCTTACATGTCTTTTAAAAATGCAAGCGCAGCACACCCTATATACTGTATGAAAAGAACACACTTTCCAGATATCTGCCTTGTTTTCCTGTCCTCGTGTTCTGCCTGATGCCTCTCACTCTCTGCTCTGTCTTCAGCGCCTTCCCCAGCTTCCATAAGCAAATGACAGTGCATTGGGAAGCATTTGGCTGCGTAGACAGTCATAAGCCACACAGCCACGCAAGTACACACAGATATATGTGTTGAATTGGATTAGATCGCGTGCACTTCAAAAGATTACCTTGCAGTAATGGTGCTGTGCAAGAATCATTCCGCACATTTGGGGCAAGATTGACTATCGTGTGTCACCCTTTTCCAGCGTCAGTTTTATGACTTCCGTTGTCTTAATGATGGTTCGTAGGATTTGTAAAGTTGTTTTCAGTAGAAATGGCTTTTATTCCTTTGTAATAGAAACATATGTTTTATTTTCAGTTCCCCCGTTCAGCGTTGGAGCAGAGCTAAAAGCACCGCTGTTTGGTTTTATTGAAGGGAGGTTTTTCTAAAGTTAAGTGGGCTACCAGCCACCAGGAAGCGACACGTAGGTCCTCACCATCACCATGTGGAGAGGCGCTGATCTAAAATGTAAATTAAGTGGTCGCTGCCTGGGGAGCACACAGCCAGCAAAGATAAGCCCAGTCAGTGTGGACTCCAGAGTGGGACAGGACGTTCTGTGTGAGACCCTGTTTCAAAATAAAGAATAAAAAATAGGGCCGGTGGCGGAAGCCATGAAGAGTGGCGGGGGTGCTGAGGCGTGAGCCCTGTGGATTGGGGCATCCTGGGGATTTGCAGAGGAGGTGGCTTAGGAGTTCTGTTCTGAATGGAGACTTTTCCTAGGGGGACAGAGCTGGGGGTGGGCAGGGTGTTGTTCAGGGAAGGGCATTTCTGACAGAAGGATGGAGTCTTCAGACAGACAGACCCTCAGATTGTTCTCAGCAGATTTATTTATTTATTTTTGCGGTACCGGGAATTGAACCCAGGGGCATTCTGCCTCCGAGCTACACCCCTGGCCCTATTTTTTATCCTTTATTTTGAAACCGGGTCTCACAAAGTTGCGGAGGGCCTCACTAAGTATCTGAGGCTGGCCGCGAACCTGGATCCTCCGGTCTCTGCCTCCCAAGTACTGAGATTACAAGCGTGCGCCACCACGCCCGGCCTCTGAGCAGATTTAGATCATAGCAAACAACCAAAACACATCTCAGTCATTTTAAGAACGCTTATAGTAATAGTGACCAAGACAGGTTCTTTATTTGTCAGTACTCCATGCTAACTTTGCTTTTGATATTTTAGGACAGAGATAGAGAGGTAGATAGATAGATTGATAGATAGATAGGTAGGTAACTACAACCTGGAAAGCAGGTCAGGCAGTCCATTTACCACGGGGTCTCAGGTCCGGGTCAGTGGTGAGTCTGGTCTGAGTTTTCAGGCCTGACCTTGAACCAGAACCGAAGGGGAGGACTTGCCTGACAGCTACCAGCACAGCTGCCGGTCAGCGTTCAGCCTTGTTGGTGGTGGTTGTCATGGCAAGGTGGCGAGGCTCCTTGGCAGAAGCAGCTGTGGGTTTTCAGTCTCAGGTGCTGCCAGTTACGGTCCTCAGGTTGCTAGGGACTCCATGTGGTTGTCAAGGTGCTCTGATCAGCCGGCCTTGCGCCTGCACGTTGCTTGTTAGTCTTGGGCGGTGCACCTTGTATCTGGTGCCTGTGTGCTGCTCCTGGTGTCCTGGGTGTGCTGTGCCACACCTGTGTGTGCAGCGAGAGTTAGGCTTGCACACTGCACATCATGCTGGAGTGTGTGAGCCACGTCCGGGTGTGCTTTGAGAGTTAAGTTGCTCTGGCTTTAATGAAGCCTTTTTAAAAAAATATGTGCTCCATACCCAGGTGGTTCGGCTTGTCACGGAGCTGTGGGGATTTTCCGTCCGCCCAAGTGGACGTCTGCAGGTCCCCGGGGGTGAGGGAGACTTGTGGGGGGTGACTGCTTGGGTTCTCGCTGATGGATGGGGAGCTTGAAAGGGGTTGTTAGTACGATTGCTTCATGCCTCCCCTCAGTTTCTCGTCTTAAAGTGGGGATGTGTGACAATACCTCTGAGTCAACACCCCTAGAGTTTAGAACAGTACCTGGCCCACAGCAAACATAGACAGTAATAGCGTACCACATCCGCTACAAGAACCGCGGTGATTACCAGCCAATGTGTATTGATTATTTTGTGCATTCTGCAGGGAACTTTACAGACATAATCTGTCATCATCATAACAATCACACAATGTAGTTTTATTCCTTTTTGTGGATGAGGGACCCGAGGCTCAGAGTTCAGTCACCTGCTGGCCTGGATGGAGCTGGGTCGTCACCTTGGCCTGGGTCCCTGAGTCCCTGCTCCCTCTTGCTGTGAGGCGATGGCTACTGGTGGCACAGGCATGCTGTGGGTCTGGGCCCCTGGAGGCCGCAGCATCGCCTGAGGAAGGATGCCAGGAGCAGGCAGGCTCCGGGACTTGGTGGCGAGAAGTCAGAACTCCTGTTCTCACCAGTGCTGTGGGGAGCAGGAGGGACATGGCAAAGTCCAGGGTGCCATAGAAACCAGAGAGAGAGAGGGAAAAATGAAATTGCACTCAGGGTGAGCAGCTCCAATTCTGGCTAGGAATTGTTGGGTGCTCAGTTTGGTCAAGGGTGACAAGATGTATCATGGGCATGAGGTCTTTTTGTAGAGGAAGGGATATATTAGAAGCCGTCCCTGTTGTTTCCCCCATGTCCTCTGGGGTTTTGTGGGGCAGGGGTTGGAGTCACATGAGAGACTTCTATTGCTTGGCTGTCCTCTTGGAACCTCGGTCCTCATCACCCCCAAAATACAAAGAAGAAAAAACCACCCCTCTTTCATCACGAGTAATTAATTTGTGACATATTCACTGAGCCATTAGAACTTGCAAAAATAGGCCCCACTGAACAGATAGCTGGCGGTCTGCAGCTTATCTAAGCCAGCCAGCTACTTTCAGTTCAGGCCCCTGAAGACATCGCAAAGTAGCTTCAAGTCAGGATTGCCCCCACACCTCCACAGTGTTCCTTAGAGCTCATTTGTCTAAAAGGAAGGATCTGTCTTGTTTACCATGGGAAGAACCCTGAAGATGAGACGGAAGAGTTCGTATAAGCTTAATTTAAGTTCATGCTTTGCTGAGGCATGGAAAATAGGTTTTAACTGATATAACACTGGCAAGAAAGACTGCTCTCCAGTGGAAGGGATGGGGGATGTGGGGTGAGACTTTGGTGGCTATAGCTGTTCTTTTCCCTAACAATCTTCCCCTGAAAGTTTTATTTATTTATTTATTTATTTAATTTATCTATTTATTTATTGGTACTGGGGATTGAACCCATGGGGCATTCTACCTCTGAGCTATACCCCCAGCTCTGTTTTATTTTTATTTTGAAACAGGGTCTTGCTAAGTTGATCAGAGTCTCACTATTTGCTGAGGCTGTCCTCGAACCTGAGATCCTCCTGTCTTAGCTTCCCAAGTACTGGGATTACAGGCATGCACCACTATGCCAGGCTCCCTGAAACTTTTAGTATCCATTGATGAACCAAAACCTTTGGGAATGTCATACTTCTGCATAAAAGGGCTTTCTCTCTCAACAATTGTGAGAAATTCTAGTTTTTTTTCCTCTAAAAGAGGCAGAATAAATTATAATTCCATTTGCTTTGATTTCAATTTTTGGAGTAATAACTGTTGTATTTGTATCTCCAGTGGTGAAAAATGAATTTCTCTATTTTTTCTTCTTTTTTAAAAATGCATTTTTGGTCATGGTTTTGGAATTGTATGTATTCTGTCTTCTACAGTCAGTTACACTCATTGCTCATCTTTGCTGTTCAGTTGTCCTGTCCTCCCTGCAGTTCCCCCATTATCCACATCTTCTATTAATATGGTACATCTGTCATAACTAATGAACTACTGTGGACTATTGCTAAAATCAGCCTGTACTTCATCCACATCTCCTTGGTTTCCACCTTAATGATGCCCCTCTGTTCCAGGAGCCCACCCGGGACCCCACATTCCCTTCAGCTGTCAAGCCTCCCCAGGCTTCTCTCAGCTGGGACGAATTCTCGGTTTTGATGACTTTGACAGTTTTAAGGGGTACCAGTGGGCTATGCTGTTGACTGACCCTCTGGGAATTTATCTCGCTCTCCTGATGGTGAGATTGGGGGTCCAGGGTGTTGGGAGGGAGACTGCACGCGTCATCATCAGGGCGCTGCTGTCACCATGTCTTAGGACTGTGGATGTTAACCTGAGCCACAGGCTGGGGTGGCGCTTGCCAGGTTTCTTCACTGTCCCCCCCCATCTCTTTCCACACTGCACTCTGCAGGGAAGTCAGTGTGCACCGCTCACACCTAAGAATGGGAGATTATGCACTTCCTTCCTCGAGGACCAAATAATTGGAATTCATCTGCATAGGAGGTGTATCTCTTTCTCTTTCTCTCTCTGTCTTTTTCTCTCTTGATACTGGGGATTGAACCCAAGGGCATTCTACCTCCGACCTACACTCCCAGCCCTTTTAATTTTTAAAATTTTGAAACGGGGTCTCACCATGTTGCCGAGGTTCTCACTAAGTTTCTGAGGCTGGCCTTGAACCTGTAATCCTCCTGTCTCAGCCTCCCAAGTACTGGGATTCCAGCTTATATATTATGCTACTACATTATTCTGTTGCTCACATTTTTCCGGCTTTGTCCATTGAGAGCTCTTTCTCTTGGCTCTTGTGTGCCTTTTGATCTGCCCCTATCTCTGTGTGGGTATTTTGAATACCTTCTCATTTTCTGGCAGGCTAAGATGGTTCATGCTTATCTTGTATATTTCCTGTCCCAATCCTACAACCAGCCATTTTCACAAAAAGCCCTGGTTCTTTGTGTGTGTGTGTGTGTGTGTGTGTGTAACTAGGTATTGAACCCAGGGGCATTCTACCTCCGAGCTACACCCCCAGCCCTATTTTTTATTTTTATTTTGAAACAGGGTCTCACTAGGTTGATGAGAGTCTCACTACTTGCTGAGGCTGTCCTCAAACCTGCAATCCTCCTGTCTTAGCCTCCCAAGTACTGGGATTACAAGTGTGCACCACCACACCCAGCTGCCCTGGTTCTTTTTATTACAGAATAGTATTAGAAATCAAGGGCTGAGCACAAGGTGTGCTTGTTGCTACAAGGATGTCATTACTTTCAGGCTCTCTCAGAGGACAGAGCAAGGAAACGTAATTGTGTGTAGTAACTTTCGCACACACGGTTACCTAAGAATATTTCTATATGTGGCCATCTATATCTATTGCGCTAAACATGAGTTCTTACCGGTGTCTAGTAAATGCATTTTTTGTTTTTTTTAGGCTTTTCTGCATTTTCTCTGTTGTATAAACATGGACTAGACCTATTCACATTATGATGGGAAGGTGGGCAGATGAGAAATATGTAAGCACGGTGCTGGTGAGAGGTGAAAGGGAGCAGGATGTTCACCATCTTTCATAGTGGGAAGCCAGTAGATAATGCTTAATCAAGAAACCTGGTGCAGTGGAGCATCTTGTAATCCCAGTACCTGGGAGGCTGAGACAGGAAGATCGCAGGTTCATGGCCAGCCTCAGCAATTTAGTGAGGCCCTCTGCAACTTAGTGAGACCCTGTTTCAAAATAAAATGTAAAATAGGGCTTGTGGTGTCTCTCACAGGTAGAATGCCCCTGGATTCAATCCCCAGTAACACACACACACACACACACACACACACACACACACACACACACGAAGTGGGACTCTATGTATGTTCATTGGAGTTAAAAGAACCATGGGGTATAAGAGTTGAAAATAGTGTTTTTAGCGAATAGGAAATGAGGGACTATAGACAGCGGGCTGCTGGGTTCACAATAAATCCTATAGAGCTGTTGAAATCTTTTAAGACAAGTTCAAGGGTAACTTTACATAAACAAAAAGTAGATAAACCTAATCTCAGTCCCAAGTTCCTCAGTCTCTGATACTTTTCCTGGGAGATGCCTTGGTGGAAGTTAGAGGAATGCCATTTGACCACTGAGGCATTACTGGGTTAGCTATTCTTAGGTAAACTTCAAGAGTTTACTGAGTACTTGCTTAATGAGATCTTAACAAAAGTGAAGTCATTATTATTTGTGAAAATTGGGAGAGAATGTTTTCCCAGTTGTGTAGTTTTAATTACACCTACAAATTCTCCTGATTACATATACTTTTTTTATTGTGGCAAAAAATACATTTGACAGGTGTGGTGGCAAACGCCTATAATCCCAGTACTTAGGAGGCTAAGACAGGAGGACCACAGATTTATTGAGACCCTGTTTCAAAACAAAAAATACAAAGGGACTGGGGACGGGTTTCGGAGGTAGAATGCCCCTGGCCTCAGTCTCCAGTATCCCCCCTCCCCCACAACAAACAAACAAACAAAACTCCACAACATTTATCATCTTCACTTATTATTTTTAAGTGTACAGCACAGTAATTAACTCTGTGCACGTTGTTGCATTAAAGAGCTGCAGACCTTTTTTCTGATGTTGCAAAACGAACTCTATTCCCACTGAACACTCCCCTTCTCCCCTCACCAGCCCCTGACAACCATCATTGGACGTTGCCAGTTTACAGAAACTTCTAGAAATTATTTTTTTAAAGACTATTTATTTATTTTGGTACTGGGGATTGAACCCAGGGCAATTCTACCTCTGTGCTACACCTCCAGCCCTATTTTATTTTTATTTTGAAACAGGGTCTCACTAGGTTGCTGAGAGTCTCACTACTTGCTGAGGCTGTCCTCAAACCTGTGATCCTCCTGTATTAGCCTCCCAAGTACTTGGATTACAAGTGTGCACCACCACGCCAGGCTTAACTTCTAGAAATTCTAATCAAGTTTCCTGTGTTGCATTATATTTCTGTGTGCCCAATTCTTGCCTATGGGAACAGACATCAGCTTTTTCAAAATAAGCACGTGCCAGCCGTTCCATTCTGTTGTGCTGGTGTGAGGTGGCTGTGGCTCTGTGTTTATGGTCACTTAATTTTTTGGTGAAATGAGAGAAGTCTGCCCAGGATTGTTTTTGAGTTTTCTTAAGGGAAATGCATCGACAAAAATTACTGCATTTCAGTGGAATAAGGAGTGATTCAGTTTTTTAAAAGTTGATTAGGAGTCTCTGCCTCAACACAGATGCTAAGAAGGATTTTAACCTCATGAGAGCTACGCTCAGAGCCTTAAAGGGGCTACACACCTACAACAGAGGCTGGTAGGTCAGTATAGCATTACCTACAAATCACATAGGAAATAATTGGTAGACTGGAAATGTTAGGGAAGGTTTTTGGAGAGAGAGAAATTTGAGCTGTGGCCAAGCATGGTGTCATACTCCTGTAATCCCCAGTACTTGGGAGGCTGTGACAGTGGGATCGCAGGATCAAGGACAGCCTCGGCAATGTGGCAAGACTCTCAGCAACCTAGTGAGACCCTGTTTGACAATCAATAAATAAAAGGGCTGGGAGTGTAGCACAGACAGAGTAGAATGTCCCTGGGTTCAATCCCCAGTATCACCACCACCAAACAAATAAACAAACAAAAAACTGTGACAATGAAATTGAGCACATAAAGGTTGGGATTTTGTATTTCATGTTAACATGAGTTCTTGTGTTCTGAGCAGACTTAGATTGTGTTAAACAACCAAAGCACAGTCTTAGTCATTTTGAGAAAATTTATTATAATCGTGATCAAGACAGGTTCTTTATTCATTAACACTCCATGCAAACTTTATATAACTTATGTATTTTAGGGCAGAGAGAGAGAGAGAGAGAGAGAGAGAGAGATAGGTAGGTAGATAGATTAGTACAACCTGGAAAGCAGGTCAGGCAGTCCATTTACCACGGGGTCTCAGGTCCGGGTCAGTGGTGAGTCTGGTCTGAGTTTTCAGGCCTGACCTTGAACCAGAACCGAAGGGGAGGACTTGCCTGACAGCTACCAGCACAGCTGCCGGTCAGCGTTCAGCCTTATTGTTGGTGGTTGTCATGGCAAGGTGGCGAGGCTCCTTGGCAGAAGCAGCTGTGGGTTTTCAGTCTCAGGTGCTGCCAGTTACAGTCCTCAGGTTGCTAGGGACTCCATGTGGTTGTCAAGGTGCTCTGGTCAGCCGGCCTTGCGCCTGCGCGTTGCTTGTTAGTCTTGGGTGGTGCACCTTGTGCTTTGTGTCTGATGCCTGTGTGCTGGCCCTGATGCCCTGGGTGTGCTGTGCCACGCCTGTGTGTGCAGCGAGAGTTAGGCTTGCACACTGCACATCATGCTGGAGTGTGTGAGCCACGCCCAGGTGTGCTTTGAGAGTTAAGTCTCTCTTTGGCTTTAATGGAGCCTATTGTAAAAAAAAAAATATGTGCTCCATACATCTTGGCTCTTTTTTTTTTGCGGTACTGGGGGTTGAACCTAGGGGCGTTCTACCTCCGAGCTACACCCCCGGACCTATTTTTTATATTTTATTTTGAAACTGGGTCTCACGAAGTTGCGGAGGGCCTCACTAAGTAGCTGAGGCTGGCCTCGAACCGGGATCCTCCGGTCTCCGCCTCCCAAGTACTGGGATTACAAGTGTGCGCCACCATGCCCGGCTTACATCTTGGCTCTTACATTGGTTCATTTTCTTCCCGTCTTTCAGATGAGGAGCGGATGCCGTGGGTTTGGTGTTCCGTTCTGCGTGCCAGGTTTGGTGCGTTCTGGAATTTTACATTTTCTACTGAGAAACCATTGCTACTCAGCAGTTTCTCTGCTTTCTCATCAGCGTTAATAAATGTTGACTCCTGCTGGACCGATCACCTCTATGATAAAATGGTCCCCGGATCCTGATTGTATCATTAGTGTCGTGGTTCTCGCTTTTCTTCATGACTAGTAGTTCCTGCATGGATGTGTAATACTTGGAAGATTTCAGACTACAAAAATATCTGTTTGTTAAATGGTTTGGTGGTTTCAGGCTGGTCTTCTGTTTTCTCATTTGGGCTAATCTTCATGAGACCCCTCTGAGGTAGCTGGGTATCCCCATTATGTAAATGAGGGGGACCCAGTTCTTGGAAAGTGGAAGGATGGGGAATTCCATCCTAGACTTCGGTTTCTGAACCCTGTTTGTTTTATAAAATTTCTAAGCTACTCACATCAAAGAGGGTGAACTGTAGGAGGCCGGGAGGATTATGTTGGGGGGAGCTATCGTTACAGGTTTTGACCCCAAAGGCTGGGTCCTGTTTCCCTCTCAGAATTATGGAACCAGTAAGAAGCCCAAGCGCCACTTGAGCAGTGGGGGAAGTTTTTATTCTTTGCCACGAATAAGAGAAGAAGGAGAGAAACTTCCAAATAAACTTCCTTCTCCTTTGGGGGTCAAGGGTGTTAGCTATTGAGTGAAAGAAATAAACAGGAGGGAGAACAGGAGGGAGGATATTCATGGGTTTCTGGAATGGCTGGGGAATTTTGGGCCATCTCTTTCTGTGTCATTTATGGTTCTTTCTGGTGATTGTCATGGCAAGGGTCAACTGTCATGGCCCTGTGGGGTTGCACCACTTAGCATGCAGATGGGATTGGAATTATAACGGAGCTAGAGGTTGTCTGGCGGTCACTGGTGGTTGTCTTAGTCAGCCCACCTCCAGGGGAATTTATGGCCTTCTGGCACCCTGACCTTGAAGACAAACCCACATCAGGGTGTGTGGAAATTCAGTGAGGTCACCTAAGCTGAAAAAGCTTAGGGCAGTAACTATGAACAGTGCTTCAGAGAGCCCAGTGTTGAATGAGTTGCAGTGTGTCCATTTCCCAGTTCTTTTGCTAAAGCATAAACAAGAGAATTTTAAGATATATATATATATATATATGATATATATATCATATATATATGGTATTAGGGATTGAATCCAGTATGTGTGTGTGTGTGTGTGTGTGTGTGTTTAGTATTGTGGATTGAGTCCAGGGGCATCCTACCTCCAAGCCACACCCCCAGCCCTTTTTATTTTAAAACAGGGTCCTGCTAAGCTGAGGGCCTTGCTAAATTGCTAAGGCTGTCCTCAAACCTGTGATCCTCTTGTCTCAGCCTTCCAAATACTGGGATGACAGGTATGTGCCACTACGCCTGGCTGAGATCTTCTTTTAATAGTAACACATACCCATGGTAGGAAACACAGTGTTCCAAGGGGGATTACTGGTCTCCTCTAAAGTAGTTATCACCAGTTGCATGTCTCCTGAGATACATTTTATGTATATTTAACACATTTAAAAAATAATCCTTCAAAAAATTGAAGGTCACTCTACCATGTGTAGAGTGACCTTATTTTAAATGGCCGTAAACAGGCCTGGAGTGGTGGTACACACCTGCAATACCAGTACTTGGGAGGCTGAGACAGGAGGATTACAGGTTTGATGGCAGCCTCAGCAATTTCGCGAGACTCACAGTAACTTAGTGAGATCTTGTTTCAAAATAACAAAGTAAAATAGTGCTGGGGGTAGAGCTCAGAGGTAGAATGCCCCTGGGTCTAATCCCTAGTGAATAAATAAATATATAAATACATAAATGACTGTAAGGTACTAACCTTTTAATGACTCGTTTATGAAAGCTAGGTCTTTTCTTTTTGTAATTTACAATGGCATGTTAATTCCACAATGAATAGAAAGCTTAATATTTTTTTTAAATAAGAAGCACTTTAAGTTTTGGAGTCATTTCTGACAGTCTGTAATTTTCCAGGTGAATTCTCTGGAATAAAGTGGCTGTCAAGCATGGTTCAACTCTGTTATTCAGAGTCAAGGAATACATTGAACATGCTGGACCGGAAACAGTTAAGGGTCAATAAATGATGTTAGAATGTCTTTGTGAGAGTAGCGCATCTGGAGTGGAGTGGCGCACACTTGTAATCCCAGTACTTGGGAGACTGAGACAGGAGGATCACAGGTTCGAAGCCAGCCTCAGCAACTTAGCGAGGCCCTGTTTCAAAATGAGTAAAATAGGACTGTGTGTGGGGGGGTGTAGCTCAGAGGTAGAATGCCCCTGGCTGGGTTCAAGTTCAATCCCCAGTAACTAACACACACACACACACACACACACACACACACACACACACACGGATAGGTTTAATTGACTAGATCTTGCATCAGTGTCTGATCTCTGGGTTCTGGGGAGGGTAACGGGGTGGGCCCGACTGGTCTGCCTGTCGTGTGCGCTTTTCTGTCGCGTTTTAGAGCTTTTGGTTTAGAGTAGTTTTGTCTGGGCCCCTGGCAATATGATGCCGGTAGTATTCGTGTCCTAGTGAATTACTCTCTGCTGTCTGAAGCTTGTTCAGAAGTAGCAGCTTTATTTACAGCAACTGCACTTGGGAGCTGAGGAGTAGACACGGTGCGGCTTTTGCTGTTGGAACTTTACTCAAACCCCAACTGATTACCAAATGAAATTCCAATGCAAAAGGAAAGGAGAAAGTGTAGTTTTATCTTTGCTCTGTAAAGGATTGGGGCTTTCTCCCATCGGCTCCAGGGCTGTCGCTGGGAGAGGAGTGCTGAGAGGTCTGATGTAATAGTTTACATGGGTTTGATGCTGGGCGGGAAGGGGTCTTCTACCAGCTCCTCCAAGTCTCCTGCTTTCATCTGAATCCTTGGGAGGGGGCCTTCCCTTCCTTCTGGCACTCTCTTCTCTCTCTTAGGGCAGCGTTCCTCTAGTCTGTGTTTGGAAACACAGAGGGGGGCTAGTGGCCAAGTCCTTTGTCTTGCTAAAGGCAGTCTCTAGTCTTGCTAGGGACCTCCTCCCCTGGGGCTGGAAGCCTCTGAGCTTGGTCTCCAGGAGGTGGGGCCATGCCCTAAGGGGTTAATTAAATGCACAAGTTTAATTTTTGTAAAAACACGGCCTCTGTTACTTCCTGCTAGGAACATCTCACCTTGGCCTAGGCCCTTGTTCTCTGGTAGCTACAGTGGTGCATGCCTATAATCCCACTACTAGGGCATCTGAGACCAGAGGATTGCAGGTTCAAACCAGCTTCCGTAATGCAGCAAGACTCCCAGCAACCTAGCCAGACCCCATTTCAAAGTGAAAACTAAAAAGGGCTGGGGGTGTAGCTCGGAGGTAGAATGCCCCTGGGTTCAATCCCCAGTACCAAAATGAAAAAAGACCTGAAAAGATTAGAGAAACCATCTGATAATTACAATGTGAGTTTGATAATTATAATGTGAATTTCAAACAGTTCTCATCTCTCACCCTTGTGAAGGGGGTGAGCCTGTCGGGTGGATGTTCAGTGCGTCCCTGTGTTGGAAGGAAACCCCCAACCTCTAGGGGTGGAGAGAAGCCCATGGTGATTGATGTGTTGAAGCAGAAAGGCTCCTTCTGGGGGCTAAAATAGGATTCTGTGGTTGCCACATGCCTTGGTTTGAGATGCATGCACAGGATTGATAGGGAGAAAGGACCACTGGGTGGGGGGAGTCCCTTGTTGTAACAGTTAACATGTTCACATTAAAACGGGAACAAGAACGGGGCACCTGGCAGCCAGTGGGAAAAGCGCAAAGTGTCGAGTGCTGTTCTCAGGCGAGGCTGGATCTGCCCTGCAGCGGGCAGGCCAGGGCTTTCCCTGTGGCCCGGGTCAGTTTGCTGCTCTCAGGCCTCCCGTCTGTCCACTGCCCCTCTGCCTTGCCTGGGGCTGTGGACACCTGCTTGCCTGCTTGGCTGCCCTGTTCTCCTTTTACCCTGAGGTCTTTGAGCATGAAGTATCTGTCCCACAGCTGTGCAGTTATTAATGTATGGCCTTGTAATGGCCCTTTTCTTTTTTTTGGGGGGGGGGGGGGAGGATTGTTTCTCCTTGAACTGTATTATTCATTTCTTGGGTAAAGTGTCCTGGTTTCACCTCCACCTCCCTGCCCAGGCTCTTGTCCCTGCCTGCCATCTTTGCCTGAGCTTTATAAAAGAACAGCTCTAACTGCCTGTCTCCCTCAGCTACCTGCTCACCCCACACCCCGACATGCAGACTCCACGAACTCAGCTGTAGCAGCCAGTCCTAACCTGTCTTCCTCCAGCCTTGGCCAGGGGGAGCCTGTCTCCCCCAAGGCCACCTCCTCCCTGCCCAGCCCTGTAAGTCATGGAAGTTTGGTTTCTCCTGGGCACACACTCAGTGCCAGTCACAGTTCTGAGCATGTCATATCTCATCTAATTTTCAAGTACCCCTTTAGGCTAAGTCTACTTATTAGTCCTGGTTTTACAGACAGATAACTGAGGTCCCCAGGTACCAAGCGACTTGCCCGATACTCCAAAGCTGGAAACTGGAACCAGGGCAGCAAGCGGGCATGGACTCTGGAAAGAGTGCTCTCTATCAGCACCAAGCGAGCCATCACCGGCCACTGGCCCCACAGAGGGCCTGGAGCCCAGGAGCGCCCAGCCAGTGCTGCCACTGCCTGCTGGGTGGGTTCTGACTCCTTCTAGTGTCCTGAGCTTGTTCTTTGAGGCATTGTATCTCACATTTGGTAATGGTGGCCACATCTGTATCTTCACCCTGTGCAGACCTGTATGTCCAACCTGCCCTCTGACGCACCTCCCCACAAATATCTATCTCCAACAGTTGAAAGTCAGTGAGTTGGGAACTGGGAAGGCTGAGTGAGATTGGTAGGTTGTGTGAAGGTCACCGTCCTCCTCGTGGTATTGTGCCATAGTGTTACAAGATGGGAAAACTAGGTGAGGGCACACGACAGCTCTGTGCACGTCTTAAGACTGCATGTGAATCTGTAACGATGTCAGCATGCAAAATTTCAATAAGTCGGGCGTGGTGGCATATGCTTGTAATCCCAGTACGTGAGAGGCTGAGACTGGAGGATCCAGGTTCGCAGCCAGCCTCAGCAACTTAGTGAGACCCTCCACAACTTAGTGAGACCCTGTTTCAAAATAAAGAAAAAAAATAGGGCTGGGGGTGTAGCTCAGAGGTAGAATGCCCCTGGGTTCAATCCCCAGTACTGCAAACAAACAAACAAAAAAGTAATGAAACAAACTGGACACAGCCCTTCGCCCTTCCTCAGCGTGCACCGTCCCACCTCTTGCTCAGATTCAGGACGCTGCCTGTCCCTCCTTCTGGTCTCCAGTACCAGGTCTGTTCCCATCTCCCTCAGGAAGGTGCCTCTCCACCCCCTCTGTCCCTTCCTTCACTCAGTTTGTTTCTACATCTTCCCGAGAGAGAGAGTCTTAATTGACAAATCTGATCTTGCCATTTCTTGGCTTAAAACCCTCCAGTGGCTTTTAATCATTTGTGATAAAAGACCGTAGTGCATGCACAGCTTTTAACTGCTTGGGTCAGAGTCCCCTGGGCTGCTGGTTTTTTTTTTTTTTTTTTTTTTTTTTTTTTTTTTTTTTTTTTTTTTTTTTTTTTTTTTTTTTTTTTTTGCGGTACTGGGCATTGAACCCAGGGGCGTTCTACCTCCGTGCTACACCCCCGGCCCTATTTTTTATACTTTATTTTGAAACCGGGTCTCACGAAGTTGCGGAGGGCCTCACTAAGTAGAGAGAGAGAGAGAGAGAGAGAGAGAGAGCGCGCGAGAGAGAGCTGAGGCTGACCGCGAACCCGGATCCTCCGGTCTCCGCCTCCCAATGGGCTGCTGGTTTTAAGAGCAGATTTCTGGACCTGGGCTCCAGACAGGTCTGGAGTTGAAACCTGAAGTTGGAGCTGAATCTGTGTGTCTAGCTGGCGCCCTCTGGTGGCCATTCTGCACACCGGCATTTGAGGACCTCTGGCGTCTCCCCCTGCTTCCAGCTTGGCCTGGAAGCCACCCATGCAGTTCTGCCGGTGGAGCCCCTTGTACCTTCCTTCCTGATGTGGCAAGAATGCCACCCGTGCTTCCTCTCCTGCGTCCCGTGGTATGCCGGAGCACGTCTCTCAGCGTTGTGCAGATCTGTCGGTGTCGGCCTCCACACCTGCAGGGTCACTCGCCCCGGTAGAGTTGCTGTCTCAGTCCTGTCCATGGCCCACAGCCCAGTGGAGTTTCCGGCCCGCAGTAGGCATGGAATGTTTGCTGCTGAATGCCGGTGGCTCTTACTTGATGTGTTTATCATTTATTCCTGATTCCCGAGTGGCAGTACTCTGCACAGAGCACTTTGAGTGATGTCATTGAACAATAAATAAAACCAGTTAGAAGTAACATAGTAAACTGGCTCATCCAGACAAAACCAGGCATTCGGTAATTGCCACTAAACACCCATGTTGTACAGGTAATTCTTAGAGGAAAACTCTGGAAGCACAAATGGGTTTCAGTAATTTGTTTTTTATTTTATTTTAGTAGTACTGGGGTTTGAACCCAGAGGCATTCTACTTCCAAGTTATACCCCCAATCCGATTTTATTTCTTATTTTGAAACAGGGTCTCACTAAGTTGTGGAGGGCCTCGCTAAGTTGCTGAGGCTGGTCTCGAACCTGCAATCCTCCTGTCTCAGCCTCCCAAGTACCAGGATTATAAGCGTGTGCCACCACTCCCGGCTTTCAGTAATTTATTACTCTGTGGCACTTATGCTGTGAACCTGCAGCCCGCTCCCCACGCCCCACCGTTTGTCTGTCTGTCTCTTCCTGCTGTCGGGCTAGAGGACCAGTTCTGACTCACCCTTCAGCAGAACACGCCGTCTGGCCCACTCTCCCTGGGGCAGCGCTTTCCATTTGGGCCGATCTTTGTCCAGGCTGCCAATCAGCACGTTGACTTCCCCCTTTCATTCCCCAGCTGAGCGGCAGCTGAATAGAGGATTTCGGATTTTCTGTGACTGTTTTTATAGGATACAACTGATTACTTTTTTTTTGAGCCTTTTGTTATGGAACACTGTGAACACACACAAATGTAGAAGTGTGTGAGGAAGCCCAGCTTTACCCTATTTAATGGCTGCTCTTGTTTCTACCTCTCATCTCCCTTAGACCCCTACCCCAAAGAAATTATATAACTTCATGGAATTGTCTTTCCTTTATTTTTAGTGGTGGTATTGGGGATTGAACCCAGGGCCATTCTACCTCTTGAGCTATACCCCTAGCCCTATTTTATTTTTATTTTGAAACAGGGTCACTAAACTGCAGAGGGCCTCACTAAGTTGCTGAGTCTGGCCTCAAACCTGTGATCCTCCTGTCTCAGCCTCCTAAGTATTGGGATTATAAATGGGCCACCACGCCTGGCATCTTTCTTTTTATCTTATGTAATGCAGAGGATTTGTTATTGGTAATTATATATACCAAAGGAAACATTTTATATAGCCATATATATATATATGACAGCTTCGTTGAGATAGAATTCATATACTGTACAATTAATCCACCTTAAGGATACAATTCAGTGATTTTTAATGTGCTCATAGATTTGTGAAGTCATCAACCACATTTTAGAACATTTTCCTTACCATTAAAAGAAATCCCTTATCTATTACCATCACTAATCTACTTCCCATGCCTATAGATTTGCTTATTTTGGACATTATCAGTCATAAGATTTGTGGTTCTGTGTAACTGGCTTTTAAGTATAGTGTTTCCAAGGTTTATCCACATTGTAGCACTTGCCATCAGTATTTCACTTCCTTTTTATGGCTCAGTATTATTCCATAGTCTGCACACACCGCATTTTATTTGCCTACGTATCAGTTGATGGACATTTGAATTGTCTCACTTTTTGCCTATTATGAGTCATGCTGTATTTCATGGACATTTGTGTACACATCTTCACGTAGACATGCGTCTTCATTTCTCTTGGGTACATGATTGGCTATGGAATTGTTAGGTCACCTGGTAACTCCTTGTTTAACCTTTTGAGGAGCAACCCAACTTTTCCGCATCTCACATAATGTGTGAGCATTCCAGTTTTTCCACACCTCCGCCAATGCTTGTTGTTATATATTTTTTTATTATAGCTGTTGTAGTATATCTCATGATTTTGTTTTGCATCTCCCTGATGGCTGATGATGTCCAGTATCTTTGAATGTGCATATTGGCTATTTGCCTGTCTTCTTTGGAGAAGTGCCTATTCTGATCCTCTACCCATTTTAATATTAGGATTTTTTGTCTTATTATTATTATTATTTTTCTTTTGCGGTACCGGGGATTGAACCCAGGGGCGTTCTACCTCCGTGCTACACCCCCGGGCCCTATTTTTTATACTTTATTTTGAAACCAGGTCTCACGAAGTTGCGGAGGGCTTCACTAAGTAGAGAGAGAGAGAGAGAGAGAGAGCTGAGGCTGGCCGCGAACCCGGATCCTCCAGTCTCCGCCTCCCAAAGTACTGGGATTACAAGCGTGCGCCACCACGCCTGGCTTTTTGTCTTATTATTGAGTTGTAATATTTCATTATGTATTCTAGATCCAACTCTTATCAAATATGTGATTTTCCAGTATCGCTCCCAATTTGTTGGTTGTCTTTTCACTTTGCTGATGGTATTCTTTGACCAGTAAAGCATTTTTGACAAGAGGAAATGTGATAAATGGCATAGAATCTTTCAGTCATTCTTTTTTGTTTTTTTTCACGGCATTGGGGATTGAACCCAGGGGCATTCTACCTCCGAGCTCCACCCCCAGCCCTATTTTTTATTCTTTATTTTGAAACAGGGTCTCACTAAGTTGCGGAGGGCCTCACTAAGTAGCTGAGGCTGGCCGTGAACCTGCGAACCTCCAGTCTCAGCCTCCCGAGTACTGGGATTACAAGCGTGCGCCACCACGCCCAGCTCTTTCCTCATTCTTGAGTGTTCTGAAATAGAGTGCACAGCAGCTCACATGTGCTAAAGTTGATTTTTCCCCCATTCAGTCTGCACCAGAGTTAGGCTAGTTAAGTCCTCTGCATCTTGAAGTGTTGAGAACTTTTTGTTAGAGCTGTATAGCTTAGGGAGGACTTCCCAAGGAAGTGGGCTTCTCTCCCTAGGGGAGGGTGCGTCACCTCTGACTTGAAGCACTGGATCAGGTGGAGCACAGGTGATGCTTGCCCCGGGCCCAGGTTAGTTTTTCTTTTTTTTCTTTTTTTCTTTTTTTTTTGCGGTACCAGGGATTGAACCCAGGGGCGTTCTACCTCCGCGCTACACCCCCGGCCCTATTTTTTTTTATACTTTATTTTGAAACCGGGTCTCACGAAGTTGCGGAGGCCTCACTAAGTAGAAAGAGAGAGAGAGACAGAGAGACAGAGAGAGAGAGCTGAGGCTGGCCGCCAACCCGGATCCTTCGGTCTCCGCCTCCCAAAGTACTGGGATTACAAGTGTGCACCACCACGCCCGGCTCTTCTTTTCTTTCTTTTTTGTAGAGCAACTTCCCTTACATTCATTTCACTTAGTGAGTTCCCACTGCCTTTGATAAAAGGAAAGATTGTAGCCAAGAAAATGAGCCCTCACACACATTTACAAGAAAGCTTATTTTTAAAAAGAATGGAAAACAGAGCGTTTACACCTTTTATAGCCCATTGGTTAGCAGGTGTTTCTAGTTAGTTATCATATAAACAGTATTAATAGTGCTTTTCCTGTGGTGGTGGTGTGTGAAATCCTGTAGGTATACAGTGACCAGTTTAAACTAAAGGAAAACAGTTTGTATTGTGAGTTGAAAGGCAGAATAATTAGGAAGGAATTTGATTTGTTATTTATATTGGGAGGACGTTATGGTCAATACTTTGGTGTTGACTATATATATAAGGCATAGTTCTGTAGGGATGACCCAAAATGGGAAATTCTTTTTCTGTGTGTGTGTGTGTGTGTGTGTGTGTGTGGCACTGGGGCTTGAACCCAGGGACATTCTACCTCTGAGCTACACCCCCAGCCCAATTTTATTTTTATTTTGAAACAGGGTCTCACTAGGTTAATGAGAATCTCACTATTTGCTGAGGTTGGCCTCGAGCTGCAATCCTCCTGTCTCAGCCTTCCAAGTATTGGGATTACAAGCGTGCACCACCATACCCAGCCTAAGTGGGAAATTCTAGCGTGACTCAGAGGAGTGAGTAAGGTCCCCGCGAGGTGGTGGGGTGGAATCCAGAGACTAGAGAAGGCTACATATTAGATGGGGCATCTAAATTGGGCCCAGATTAATGTCCACCGAGAGCACAGGTGCACAGAGACCACGCCCTCAGCACCAAGGCAGCTGGAACCAGCAGAGTCAAGTGAGTACTGGACAGTGTTTGAGATGATTTTATTCCGCGCTATGAAGTTTGGCCCTAGTTCATTAAGGATTGTGGATCCATCAAAAGCTTTTGAGCCACGAAAGCACCGTGCGTTGATCCGTAGATACTTATCCAGAGCGTGGCCGGCGTTGTATGGGCCTGGGGTTAACCGAGCTGAGCAGAGGCAGGTCCTGCCTGTGGGTGGTAGGGCCTCGCTTTTGCTTCTGTTCTAAAGACACTTCATCTTGATAATGACGGTCATCACTGCCACGTCCTGATCAGTTTCTGTTTGGCATGACCTGTGCTTGGTGACTCATCCTGATACCAAATCTGAGGTATAGATATTATTGATCTCTATTTTGCAGAAGAGGAAATTGAGACCTAGCGGAGGTCGAATGCCTTCTCTGGGCCACACTCCTCACGAGTGGCAAAGCTGGGCTTTGGACCCCAGTGTTATCCTGTTTCGAAGCCTGTCCTAGTGCTGCTAACTGCCGACCTGTGCGGCTTCTCTGATGTCACACTGCCAGGCCAGCTCTGTGAGCCTCGCTGCCGGGGCCACGCTCTGCGGTCGCTTCCAGGGTGGGTGTTCCTCCTCTGCTGAGCCCCACACCCCATGACCACTGCAGCCCATGTGGGCTCCAGAGCGTCTTCTTCCACCTGGTACATCTGTGCCCTCGCCCGCTGCGTGTTTATTGACTCGCGTGTGCTTGTGCTGGATGGGGCGTCTCACACCTGTTGAATAATGCTGGTTAGTTGTGTGTCCATGAGCGAGCTCACAGTACCTGTATCTGTGAAACCACTTCCAGGTCGGCTTTCTGGATTTTGTTTTGTTTTGTTTTTTGGTACTGGGGATTGAACCCAGGTACATTCTCCAAGTTACTACACCCCAGCCCTATTTTATTTTTTGTTTTGAAACAGGGTCTCACTAGATTGCTGAGAGGCTCGCTAAGTTGCTGAGGATGGTCTTGAACCTGTGATCCTCCTGTCTCAGCCTCCCAAGTAATGGGATTACAGACTTGTGCCACTGTGCCCGGTTTAGCCTTTTGTTGTTAAGATTAGGCATTAGCACAGAAGGGACTGGGGCGCTGGGATTCTGAGATGTGGGGGGAGAACAGTAGGAAAAAGACCTGTCATTCTTTTCAATTCTGACCCTAACACCATTCTCAGTGACATTTACGTTTATAAACTTTCTAATAATCTGGCTTCCTGGAGTTTAAATTTTTTTTTTTTTTTGCAGTACTGGGGATTGAACCCAGGGGCATTCTACCTCCGAGCTACACCCCCAGCTCTATTTTTTTATTCTTTATTTTGAAACAGGATCTCACTAAGTTGTGGAGGACCTCACTAAATTGCTGAGGCTGGCCACGAACTTGGATCCTCCTGTCTCAGCCTCCCAAGTACTGGGATTACAAGCGTGCGCCACCACGCCCCGCTTGGAGTTTAAGTTCTACTTGATGGTAGTGAACTACAGATGTGGCTGGAGCTTCTGCCTGGTTTGAACTCGGGACCCTCCACTCTTGGAGGAGCCTCCTTGGCCACTTTCTGCATACTTTCTACCTCTGGATACCCCCCCCCACACACACACACTCACCTTTCCTACAAACTTTATTCCTATTTTATCACCCGGAACTGTGTGTCTGCTCCAGGCCAGTTACATGAGACACTGCCAGGGTGGGACACCGGTGCTCCCTTCCTGCATCCTCAGCACTGGGGGACCACCAGCGTCGGGCTCCTCAGTACGTGTGGGGGCATGGCACTAGCGGCCTGTGTTGTTTTCTGTTCTCAATTTTTAATGATAATTTTTATGTGCATTCTAATTTTTTTCTCTTAACTTACGTCCCAGGCTTCTAAATCAATCTGATTGATATGATAATTTAATTCCAGTTAATTATAGTTAAAGCACAGTGCAGAGAGGCTACAGTTACGGATTCTCAAAAGGAGTTCAGATTGTGGAATAGTTATTCAGCAGTTTTTTTAAAAAGATATGCAAATGCTTATTAAAACATTCAAGTGCACACAAAGGAGAAAAGATGGGGAGAGATAGTTGGTCCTCTGCATCCACACATTTTGAATTTGCAGATTAAACCAACCACCTACGGAAAATATTCAGAAAAAATTTTTGCCTGTACTGAACATGTGTGGATTTTTTTCCTTGTCAATATTCCCCAAACAATACAGTATAACAACTGTTTACATAACATTTACAGTGTTCTTGGCATTATGAGTAATTTAGAGGTGATTTAAAATATACAGAAGCTTTTTGTGTGTGTGTGTGCAAATACCACAGCATTTTACATTAGGTACTGAGCACCTCTGGATTTCTGTTTGCATGGGGGGGCTAGAACCAGTTCTTAGTGGATATCAAAGACCAACTCTGTATATTCAAATATGTAAGGATTATGAGCGATGGGATTACAGATGGTTTTGCTTTTGTTTTCATATATACACAATAAGTTTTGTACAAGAAATATATATTCCTTTTATATTTTATTGTTTGTTTATTTTTGGTACTAGGGATTGAACCCGGGGGCATTCTACCTCTGAGCTATACCCCCAGCTCTTTTTTTTTTTTTTTTTTTTTTTTTTTGGTGTGTGTGTGTGTGTGTGTGTGTGTTACTGGGTATGGTACCCATGGGCATTCTACTTCTGAGCTATACCCCCAGACCTATTTTATTTTATTTTGAAACAGGGTCTCACTAGGTTGTGGAGGGTCTCACTAAGTTGCTGTGGCTGGCTGAGAACCTGCGATCTTCCTGTCTCAGCCTCCCAAGTACTGGGATTACAGGTGTGCGCCACCACACCCTTTTTATTCTGAAACAGAATCTTGCTGAGTTACTGAGGGTCTCACTAAGTTACTGAGGCTGGCCTTGAACCTGTGATCCTCCTGTCTCAGCCTCCCAACTGATGGTTTCAGAGGCATGTGCCACCATGCCCAGCTATTCCTTGTGTATTTAAAAAAAAACAGTCCGAAAAAGAAGATATGCCCTAGACAAAGTAGGGGTGTGCAAATGTGTGTGTTATTTTTAGCTTTTGAAGCTAAAGTATTCGGTGGGGGATATTGAGAATAGTGCCGTACTGAGATCAAGTTCATAGCAAGACTTGTCATGAGAAAGCCAGGACTTGGGTCCTCGTTATTTTTGCCTTTCTTATTATAGCTCAGCTAAACTTGCCTCCTGATGCTCGGCATTTAGTTTCATTGCACAAGTGAGTGTCACGAGACTGTTTGTCCATGATGGGGCACAGGAAGACAATGACATGGATGGTTTGATGTTTTGTTCTGAGGGCCAGTGGATCAGCTTTAATGATAATATCTGTAATCATTGGTGCTTTCTGGGAAACTATTAGTCTTGGAACAGAATGTCAACCTAGTATCTGATCATCTTTTTGCACTGGCTTATTGCTCAAGTTTTGCAGCTTCCCTATGCATTTGAATTTTAATTTTAAATAAGACATAATTAGAACAAGTGATTTACACTAAAACTTAACAGAGTTGTCTCTGGATACTGTTGTCAAGCGATGTTAGCGGTACTCAACAAGGAAGAACAAAGTACTGGGTTATTAGTAGACATTAAGTTCTGCTCCTGACAGGTAACCTCTGGCCAGATGATGGGGAACCGGCGTGTGTGGTGGTGGTGTTTCCCTGAGATGGCTTCTTCTGAAGTGCTGTTAGGCTAATCTTGGGGGAGATTTGGCTGTGAGTCTTCAATTATTACATTTTTATCCACAGAATGGGCTAAAGTTGGCATCACATCCCTCTCTGTTGCCAGAGGCAACACACTGATTTAATCTGTGCCCCTGTGGCAGACATTTTGAATAATTTTAGCAATTTTTTTCTGGTGCTACTTTTTCCGTTTCCCTTCCAGTCTCCTGCCTTTTCTTGTTCCTCCTGTGTCTGGTTCTACCTTATCTGAGCTGAGGTGAGGTGCTGGTTCAGGGCTGTAGGGTGACCAAAGGTCCCATGGGTGAGCAGGGGGCAGCCGCACCCCCGGCCTGGGCACATGCTGGGGTAGAGCTGGTGTGGAAGCGCATGGTGCAGCCTGTGGTGGTGTCAGCCCTCTTAAGATCGGCAAACAAACAAACAAACAAAAACAAAACCAGAAGAAATCCTAAGTAGGTGTGTTTGAAACTTGACGTGGAGCCTGAGCAAAACGGACCCTAAGTGAGCTGCGATTGGAGGTTTGCATTCTTTGGCTGAAGAATCGCGATTTCTTGGAAGAGCTCCCCTCCACCATTCTATTTTCTGTCTTGTCTCATATTTTTGTCATACTAATTGTTGTACAACATGGAGGGTCACAGATGGATCAAATTCACGTGCGGATATGTTTTCTCCTAGGTTCGGGGTCACAGGAACAGGACAGTAGCATGGCCTGTGCCTCCCGAGAGCTGGCCGGGGTCAGTGCCGGCTGCTGTAGGGTGGACCACCTTACGCTGGCAAGCGGTGCTCAAGGGCTTTGGGGTGGGCGTCCCCTTCTGAACACCTCTTGCACATTCATACACTAGTTTTATGAGCAGGTGGGTGGTGCATGCCTGTAATCGCAGTACTTGGGAGGTTGAAGCAGGAGGATTACAGGTTTGAGGCCAGCCTCAGCAATTTAGTGAGAACCTGTTTCAAAATAAAAAAGTAAAATATAGGGCCAGAAGTGTAGTGCAAAGGTAGAATGCCCCTAGGTTCAATCCTCAGTTCTACAACAAAATAAAACGAGGAACCAAAAACAATTTTTTTTTGTGTGTGTGGTTCTAGGGATCGAAGCCAGGGGTGGTCTACCTCTGAGCTACACCCTCAGCCATTTTTATTTTGAAACAGGGTCTTGCTAAGTTACTACATGCCAGCCTCGAACCTGTGATCCTCCTGTCTCTGCCTCCCAGGTACTGGGATTACAAGTGTGCGCCACCACACCTGACTCAAAAACCAGTTTAATGTCATGAATTTTTGATTTCTAAGTACATCCTCGGGATAATTAGAAAGGTGGAGCAAAAGTATAGTTCTCGAAGCACTGTGTCTATAATTCAGACCCTTTTTTATTTTGAAATGCAGAGTGGACACAGATATCTACCAGATACCTTCGAGAGCAGCTGGCTAAGATTTCCGACTTTTACCACATGGCCTCCAGCGCCAGCGACGGCCCTGTCCCCGTGCCGCCGGAGGTGGAGCAAGCCATGAAGCAGTGGGAGTACAATGAGAAGCTGGCGTTCCACATGTTCCAGGTAATCTCCCAAGCCACCGTGCTGGGCTGAGGAAGCGCATCTGAATTTTTCAGCTCCAGTTTAAAAGGCATCCTTGATAGCCAGGTGTGGTGGCGCACGCTTGTAATCCCAATACTTGGCACACACCTGTAAACCCAGTATTTGGGAGGCTGAGATAGAAGGACTGCAGGTTTGAGGCCAGCCACAGCAACGTAGTGAGGCCCTCAACAACTTAGCAAGATCCTGTTTCAAAATTAAAAGGGCTAGGGGTGTAGCTTGGAGGCAGAATGTCCCTGGGTTCAATCCCCAATATAAAAATAAAGATCTTCATAAACATAATAGTCCCTCCAGATGTCTTTGCTTATGGCCCCATGCCTTGTTTCTGCACATTTGTCTGCATGTCAGTGTGCTAGGGTCTGTTCAGTATTTCAGAATATGGCAAACTAAATTATAATGAACTTTTGAATTTTGACTCTAATGTTTCAATTATGTTCATCACCGTAGGATCTAATTGTTTTCTATAAAAGAAATATTGATTTTAATGATCCTACTAAATAAGGTAATACTTGCAAAAATATCAAGCATGCTGAGAGACACATTCTCCAAGATACAGACTAAATTCTCAGCCTAGTAAAATTCATAAAAGCTCAGGGCAGGCACTGACGGAGTCCTATTCTAAATGGAAATAAAATTATAAGAGATACTTTTATTGATTTAAAAGACCAACAAAGCTACTTCACAAAGGGACTGTGCTTTCCATTCTTTGAGCTCTTGGAAAAAGTCACTTACCACCTGAATATTATGATTAGGTTCTAAGGGGAAACTGAGAAACCAGACACCCTCTTCCTTTGTGATCAATGAAGACCTGTGCTAATAATAAACTTCAGCTGAGGCAGATCGCAGCACCATCGCCCTCTTCTGGTCAGTATGACCACACAGTCTGGGAGAACGCTCAGTCATTCATCAATGCCCTCACTCCTCCCTCAAGGCTGCGTGCGTGGGTGCGTTTACTGGGGGTGGAACCCAGGGGGATTCTACCTCTGAGCTACACCCCAAGCCCTATTTTATTCTTTTATTTTGAAACAGGGTCTCACTGAGTTGTGGAGGGACTGAGTTGTGGAGCCTGGCCACGAACCTGTGATCCTCCCGTCTCAGCCTTGCAAGTACTGGGATTACAAGCATGCGCCACCAAGCCTGGCGTGTTTCTATTTTAAAGATACTTTAATTCTGTGAATCATAATACAAAACTATAATATGACATTAAATATGTATGCATACAATGTCATAAAAGAATGTATACATATGTTTGTATATGTGTATTTGAAGGCAATGAACAGAGGATGTTTATAGTGTTTAATGCCAGAGATTAGTGGTCTTGGTGCAGATGTAGACCAGTGGTAGAGGAATTGGGCAGCATGTGTAAGGTCCTGGATCCCTTACACATCCCCAGCACCACTACCACACACACACACACACACAAAAAAAAACCTGTGGTCTCAATGGGAACTATACCACCATGGCATTTTGGTAATTTGCGAAGTTGTTACTGTTTTTTAGCATAATTGTGTTGTACTGTTTGCATGTTATTTGTATTTCAAATTCCTTACATTTCTTTATATAACAGTGTTTTACTATATTGATTTTTAAGGTTGTATTATTTTTCGGTACTGGGGATTGAACCCAGGGGCATTCTACCTCCGGGATACACCCCCAGCCCTATTTTTTGTTCTTTATTTTGAAACAGGGTCTCACTAAGTTGCGAAGGGCCTCACTAAGTAGCTGAGGCTGTCCGTGAACATGGATCCTCCAGTCTCAGCCTCCCAAGTACTGGGATTACAAGCGTGCACCACCACGCCTGGCTTAAGGTTGTATTTTTATAGTAGGTGGTGGTATCTGAGAGTCATTTTAGGACAGGGAAGGAGGCTGCTCAGGGGGCTGGGTCCAGCGGGATTCCCACACTTTTGTTGAGGTGACCTCTGAGCAATGCTTTTCGTGTTTATGATGTCAGCATCAGCCAGTGCCCCCCCCCCCCGTGAGCGCGTGACCATCCACCCCGGAAGTCTCACCCGGAGTGTGAAAGCCTCTGAATTCCCTTTCTCATTGGAAATGATTTTTTCCAATTTATTTATTTATTTATTTATTTTTTTTTTTTGCGGTACCGGGGATTGAACCCAGGGGCGTTCTACCTCCGAGCTACACCCCCGGCCCTATTTTTTATACTTTATTTTGAAACCGGGTCTCACGAAGTTGTGGAGGGCCTCACTAAGTAGAGAGAGAGAGAGAGAGACAGAGAGAGAGAGCTGAGGCTGGCCGCAAACCCGATCCTCCAGTCTCCGCCTCCCAAAGTACTGGGATTACAAGCGTGCGCCACCACACCCGGCTGATTTTTTCCAATTTATAACGAACCCGATTACAAGAAAAACAAAAAACCAGACCAAGCATACAGAAATATGTTTCTTAATTCCTTAATTCTTACTTTGTTTTGTTTGTAGTTTGTGGTGTGACCAATGAGACCACATTGAACTGTAACAGTGAAACAGTAGTGAGATTACGCTTGAGAATACCAGCATGCACTTTTTAAGATTTGGTTGTTTTTTCTTTAACATTATTAGCGTAATTTTCTTTGTTCGTTTAAGGAAGGAATGCTAGAAAAGCATGAATATTTGACGTGGATCCTGGATGTTTTAGAGAAGATCCGACCGATGGATGACGACCTCCTTAAGCTCCTGTTACCACTCATGCTGCAGGTACAGTACATGGGACCCTGGGACCCGCAGCCATTTTATTTTACGGGCAAGAAATGAAGTCTGGTAAGAATGGTGAGGCACCTAGAGGTAGAAAAAGAAAAACACGTCCTTTTGAAGTGGAACGAAAAAGTGTCTTTGATGCTATAGCTCATGAAGTGATAAGAGGCTTCTAATGGCGTTCAGCAGTCATTTCTGTGGGCCGTGTTCATAGTTTCTAATCAACATGTGCTCTCACTGACATTGGCTTCTCTTATGTCTGAGCTCAGCAAACAGCTCTTTGAATATTGTCTCCCTGTTGTTTAGACAGATTGCTGTAAAAACAAAACAAATGACCTCTTTCTAAGCACAGAGAGGATCTTCTACATTCCTTGATAATTCTTTGAGCCCCTGTGGGTAGAACACTTACTATTTTGATGATCCATCTAAGATCCGTTAAAATTGAAGTTATCTGGATGAGATTTATTAAAAACTTTTTTTTCCCCTTGGAAAAGCAGTAATACATTGGATAATTCCAACCATGTGAAAGTGTATCTAGTGTGCAGTGATTCTCCTTCTTAACCCTGGCTGCTCTCCAGGTGCTGTCACATTGAAGGCCCTGTGCATCCTCGTAGAGATGGTGTGCACCTGCCCGTCCATCACCGTAGCCACCAGCTGGCCCTGCTGCTGAGCACTTAAAATGTGGCCCCTGCTAACCAAGATGTGCTCTGGTATAAAATGTGCACCAGATTTCAGACTTAGGGTAGAAAAAAAAGAGAAAAAAAAAGTACCATTAGTACTTTTTATGTTGATTCCATAATGAAATCATTTTGGCGATATTGGGCTAAATATAACATGTTATTCTCTTAATATTGCCTCTTTCTTATTTTTTAATGGTTCCTGGAAAATTGCAAATTATATATGGGCTCACATTGTGTTTGTGCGCTATAGCACTGGTCTGTACAGTGCTTTCAAAGGTGCTTACTTGTTTTGCTTGTTTCTAATGAAGAAAAGTCTGTCTTGAAGTGGTCATTGGAGAAGCACAGGTGTGTGACTCAAGTCCTTCTCCTTCTCAGTATTCAGATGAGTTTGTACAGTCGGCCTACCTGTCCCGTCGCCTTGCCTACTTCTGTGCCCGGCGTCTTTCCTTGCTGCTCAGCGACAGCCCCAGCCTCCTGGCGGCCCACTCACCCCACATGATGATAGGCCCCAACAACTCGAGCCTCGGGGCCCCAAGCCCCGGTCCCCCCGGCCCTGGCGTGAGCCCCATGCAGCTGGCCTTCTCTGACTTCCTTTCCTGTGCGCAGCACGGACCCCTGGTCTATGGACTTAGCTGCATGTTGCAGGTGAGTCTGTGGCTCCTGTTTTTTTATATTGCAGTTCAGGGCAGGAGATGACAGGGTCGGAGACAGGGTTTAGCTTTCATGTCACAAATCTAGTTTTTCCCTCAACCAAGTAATTTATGTTGAAATTTCATGCTTTTTATTACTCTGTGTTGAATCAAGCAGAGAGGAGATTTGTTGCATCCACCTAGAAGAAACTTACTGTGTTTGTCCTCTATTAGGGTCATTAGGCAGTTCCGTCAAAGTCCTTCGGGGAGCCCACAGAGCAGGGCTGTGTCCTGGCTCTTCTGGAGAGATGCTTCTCCAGGCACCATCCTTGGGCTTCCTCAGTTTATGTCTTGGGTTGGTTGACTCTCTTGGGGTTTTTATTGGGGGGGGTACTGGGGATTGAACCCAGGGACATTCAACCTCCGAGCTACACCCCCAGCCCTTTTAAAAATTTTGAAACAGGTGTTGCTAAGTTGCTGAGGGTCTTGCCAAGTTGCTGAGGCTGGCCTTGAATCTGCAAACCTCTTGTCTCAGCCTCCCAAGTAGTGGGATTACAGGCACGTGCCACCATGTCTGACTTTCTGGGTTTTTTTGCCTAAATCTTTTATCGGGTAGCATTCCTTGGCCAGGTTTGGTTGCTCGTATGGTCTGTGGACATCTGGCTGTGTCCTGCTCTTTATTTACTATGGGGCCTGCATAGCTAGGGCACCCCTGAAGACACGGCTCCACTGCAGTGGGGTTTATGTACCCCAGGGAAGATAGAGTCTTAAGTATACCATTTCCAGGCAACAGGACAGGCTGATGCAGAGATGCACAGGGGCCAGGGCCGTGGAACAGGGACCCTCCAGCCCAGCCTGCAATTCAGAAGGCATTCTGAGGGAAGTTTCAGGTGTTATGAGTTAAAAAAAAAAACAAGTAAAAAGAGCTATGGGAAAGGTGTTCCTGGCAGAGGGAACAGCAGAGGACGAGGCCCAGAGGACAGACCTGCTGTCTTGTGTGCAGATCAGTATTCACAGAATTTAAAGTATCAGGACTGTGGGGTTAGAGGGCAGATGACCCCGTGTGGGCCTTATGCCATCAGAGAGTTTCATACAGGGGACCGACACCGTCAGATGTACTTCAGTTAGACTGTGGTGGCCACAGTAGAGAGAAGGTTTGTGGAGG
Organism: Glis glis; assembly: GCA_004027185.1. NCBI lineage: Eukaryota > Metazoa > Chordata > Mammalia > Rodentia > Gliridae > Glis > Glis glis. The sequence continues at coordinate 48,454 of PVJS01003009.1, read as the reverse complement.
CTGGGAGGTAAGGAAGAGGGAGACAAGGCGAGGAAACCAGATTGGAAGCATGTAGAGTTCAGTTGGGGGCTCTTTTGGACCCCAGTGGGTCCTCTGTGCCCCTGGTCTCCATGTCCACGCATTCAGCCCAGGTGGATCGAAGATACTCAGGAGAAAAGTTGACTTATATTTGACTTACACTGAACAAGTACAGGCCTTTTGTGTGCTTATTCTCTGAACAATACGGTATGACAAGTATTTACATGAGCATCCACAGATTTTGGTATCTGTGAGGTTCCTGGAACTGCTCCCTCACAGATACGAAGGGGCAACTATTTTATCCTGGTAGGACCTCGCAGTAGATATGTTCAAGAGGGGGCTACAGGTCCATTTCTGAAAATTGGGGCAGACATCTGGCCAGAGGTGTGGTTCTGGATCATCAAGGCCCCTTGGCTGGGCAGAACCCCATGGAGAACTGAAGAATTTGTAGTGAGAGGGGACCTGAGTACCCAGGGACATGAGTGCTTAAGAGATGGGCTGAGGGGAGTCCATGAAGGAGGCTGGGGGGCCTGGCCAGGCTGGGGGGAGAGTGTGGGTCTAGAAACTGAATTGATGAGAGTAAGAACCATGTGTTGTTATCATCAGATCCACAGCACTTACCACATTCTAAGCACTCTTCTAAGTCCTAATGTATGTTACTAAGTCATTTCATTTTTGGAACCAGCCTATGCGGTATAGGAACCATTATTGTTCCTGTGTCACCCATAGTGAAAGGGTCACCGAGCGTGTCACAGAGCTGGGATTCACACCCAGACACAGGACACAGTCCATGTTTAGCCACTGCGCTAGACTGGGGTCTGCAGAGAGTTTCAGAAAGGAATTAGTAGTGGACAGTGCTCAGGGTGTTGGGCAAATCTGGAAGGAGAGTAGATGAGGTTACCTGTGACAATATGGCAATCAGTGATTGATTGATTTTTTTTTGAGGTGCCAGGATTGAACCCAGGGCCTCACACATGCTAGGCAAGTGCTCTACCACTGACCTCCACCCCCAGCCCCATTGATCATCATTTCAAGAGCTATTTCAGTTGAGTGGTGGGTGAGAAGCCAGAATAAGGTGGGTGGAGAATAAGGAGAGAGTACTGACTGTTCTTTTGAGAAATGTGTACAAGGGGAAGAGATAGTGGATACTGATGGCTGCTGGATGAGCACAGATTTATGTGTGTGTGTGTGTGTGTGTGTGTGTGTGTGTGTGTGTGTGTATACACACACACACATATATACTTTTTTTGCGACACTGGGGATGGAACCCTGGGCTCTGCACATACTGGGCAAGTCCACTACCACTGAGCTATACCCTCATCCCTGAGTAGAGATTTACAAAAAGTATATATTTTGTTTGTTTGTTTATTTTGGTGGTACTAGGAATCGAACCCAGACCCTTATGCATGCTAGGCAAACACTCTATGACTGAGCTCTATCCCCAGCCCCAAAGCTGGTCTTTTTGCTGGGCAGATTTGAACATATTTCTAAGCCAGGAGTGAGCTGGTGGAGAGAGAGTGTGGGAACAGGAGAGGAGGGTGTTTGATAGAGCAGTGTCCTGGATATGGAGGCTCTGGGGTCAGAAACACAGGGGAGGCTTGTTCCATGGTGGTCAGGAGCTGAGAACCCCACAGCCTCCAGGAGAAGGGGGGTAGGGACCTGGGCCAGTGGAGACAGAGGTGTCGGTCGGGCTTGGGGATTTCACACTCTTCACATCTGCACCTGTGCTCCACGAGGATGTCTCCTAGGCCTCTGGCTTTACTGCTCATATGTGATTTCATATGTTTGAAAAGAGATATGTTGCATTACTTCTCTAAGCTCAACTGGTTTTCCCTTGAGTGGCAGGGGAGCGTGGGGACAGGGCGGTGGTGGCTAGAGGCCTCAGCAGTGTATGGTGCAGAGTAAGTACTCAATTAGACAGGAGCCATGGTATTCGGGGGTAGCAGGACAGTGTGGTGGTTAAGAGCATGGGCCAGTTACGAATCTGCTCTGTGACTCCTATTTCCCTTGGGTACAAGGGGAATGGCACCACCTAGCTCATGGAGTGTTGTGACACGTATGCAGGATGATCACACAGAGTACTTCATGCAGGCTGGTTGACTAAAGAAATGTACTAGTTTTATGAGCAGGTGGGTAGTGCATGCCTGTAATTGCAGTACTTGGGAGGCTGAGTCAAGAGGATCACAGGTTCGAGGCCAGCCTCAGCAACTTAGCGAGACCCTTAGCAATTTAGCAAGACCCAGACCCTTAGCAATTGGTGAGACCCTGTTTCAAAATTTAAAAAATTTCAAAATTAAAAGAAGTTTCAAAATTTTAAAAAATACATATATATATGTGTGTGTGTATATATACACATATATATGTACATATATATGTATATATGTACATATATATGGGCTGGGATTGTAGCTCAGAGGTAGAATGCCCCTGGGCTCAATTCCCAGTACCAAAAGAAAAAAAGGGGGGGAGGAGAATAAAAAAAGAAAGCAAAAGAAGAGGTGTTACATTTTAAATGGATTATTAAAACAACAGCACAAAAGGAGAATATTTGACAGAAACCGTAGGTGCCTGCAAAACTTAAAACACTATTTGGCTTGTTATAAAAATGTTTGCTAATCTCTGGATTAGGCATATTGCCTGCCTGGCATTTATGAAGCTACTGTTAGTTGAATTCAATTTGAGAGATTTGTTTCAAAAAAGTTTTTTTTAGGATTTTATAACCTTAGAACTTACATATCTAATTCTATCTCATTTGTTTAAGTTGCATGAAAAATCATTTGAAGTGACAATTGCTAAACTTTTGTTGAGATTTCCTAGGTTTCTTGTGTTGGAATATGAGGTAATAAGCAGTAATATTCCTTAATATCTTGATAGTTTTTCTTCCTCCCTTTCAAATTAATAATTCTTAGTGTCTGTCCAGTTGGAAAGTTGAGAATGGGAGAAGATTTGTATTTTGAACTCGGTAGGAAACTGTAATATCTGATTGACAAGGTGTTATTTGTACTGTGAAGCTATCATTACATTTTTCTCCTTCCTCTAAACACCTGAATTTTTCCCTCTTCGTTTCTAGACTGTCACTCTCTGTTGCCCAAGTGCCTTGGTGTGGAATTACTCCACAAACGAAAACAAGAGCGCGCACCCAGGCTCGCCCCTGGACCTGCTGCAGGTGGCGCCCTCCAGCCTGCCCATGCCCGGTGGGAACTCAGCTTTCAACCAGCAGGTAGACCTCCCTTTCTGCGGTTGGGGGGGCGGTTTCCTTCTCCAGAGGCGTCAGGCAGAGTGGGCCACGCCTGGGTTTTAGCATCTGGGGTACTTGGGTGTCATTCCTAGCCCTGCCCCTACCTCTCTGGGTGACCTCAGGGTTTCTTTCGCCTCCTCTGAACCCCAGAAGCTCGTGAAGTTGCTCCCTTCTTAACCTTCCTGCTGGACATTTCTTGCTGAGTAATTGCTGTGTGGTCTTATTAGTGCTGCAGTATTGGTTTCAAGGATTTATGCTTCTTGAACCATTGATGGTGACTAATATGTATGTATGTATGTATGTGTTTGTTTGTTTGTTTATTTATTTATTTATTTATTTATTTATGGCACTGGGGATTGAACCCAGGGGCATTCTACCTCTGAGCTACACCCCCAGCCCTATTTTTTATTCTTTATTTTGAAACCAAGTTGTGGATAGCCTCATAAATAGCTGAGGCTGGCTGCGAACCTGCGATCCTCCTGTCTCAGCCTCCCAAGTACTGGGATTACAAGCGTGCGCCACCACGCCCGGCGTGACTTAATATTTAGAATGAGATCCTTGTCTTTGACCATGTGGTTTCTAAATGACTAAAACGTTGCTAGTCATTTTCCTGCATAGACAAATGGCTCAAAGAGGATATTTTAAAATTCTCACATTTCCTTTGGAAACAGTTCAAATAATGTTATGCCCGTATATGAAAGTATCACTTCCAATATCACAAACGTATGGAGAGGGGAGAGGGGAATATGGAGGGACACACAAGTGCTGTGTGCATGTATGAATGTATCACTTTGAATCTCACTATGATGTATAATTACAATGCACCAATAAAAGTATACATTTTTTCCCTCTTCCTTATGGTGTCCTAAAGAAATTTTACTTGTTAAAATTTTTTACAAGCCTTTATTTTCATGAGCATTTATTACTGAAAATTGGCATTGTCTCAAGATTTGTAAATTTGAAAAATGTACTTCTTGGGCAGCAGGCTGCAGGATTGTAGCTCACCGTGGGATATTCTCATGCAGAAAAACTTGACATGATTTAGACAGCCGCTGGGGCTTTCCAAGCACAAGTTAATTAGAAGCGATTATCTTTCAGGTTCGGGCGAGGATTTATGAGGTAGAACAGCAGATAAAACAAAGAGGCCGTGCAGTGGAAGTTCGGTGGTCCTTTGACAAGTGCCAAGAGTCAACAGCAGGTACAGAGCGCGACAAAAGAGCGGGCGCTCTCGAGCGCTGGACTGTCTGTGTGTTTCTAATTCTTGTGAAGCATTCCACATGAACCAGGAAGCTTTGTGACAGAGCCCTCTGGGGGACTTTGAGGACATTCTTCAGTTTATGCCTCTTAGATCCTGGCTGTCTAGAATGCCAGGTTTGGTTTTGTTGGCAGTTCTTTTATAGTATAAGCCGAGAATGATAGTTTTTAACAAATTCCCATTGCTTCACATAATGATGACTCTGTCCTATGCTATTCTGGCTTCATTTGGCCTCTTTAACTGCTTGCTTAACTTCTGCATCTAGGGGTGACTATTAGTCGGGTTTTGCACACCTTGGAAGTCTTGGATCGACACTGTTTTGACCGAACAGATTCCAGCAATTCCATGGAGACGCTTTATCATAAGATTTTCTGGGCAAACCAAAACAAAGACAACCAAGAGGTACTTACATTTTTTTTCCTCTTCTTTTTGCCTCTTAGTTTCTTAGCATATTCTCTCCATATTCACTAGACTTTGGCGAAGTCTATCCTGTAAAGTGTAAAATCTTATGAAGGCACGTGCACTTTGAAATCTTTCTCTTGTTGGACTAAAATGACCCACCGTTATTAAAATGGAATGTCCACTGGGCTGGTCGACCTCAGTATGTTGACTGGAAAGTGTTTTCTTGACCCTTTACCATCTTCCCTTCATTTTAGTTTTAGCAGAAGAGTTAAGGAGTGATTGGATTTTGTACAGTGATTTGGATTTAACCTGGGGGGGTTGCATTTTAACATACAACCCAGCAGAGGGCAGTACATGAATGTTTGTGGTCATGGTCTTTGAAAAATCTTGAGACAATGTATTAGTTAGGGTTCTCAATAGAAACGGAACCAATAGAGAGAAACCTATTGGACGTGTGTGTGTGTGTGTGTGTGTGTGTGTGTGTGTGTGTGTGTGTGTGTTTGTGTGTGTGTGTGTGTTTATTCTACCTAGAGAGAGAACAGAGTCTTTCTTCCTCCTCTGCAGACCTTAGCCTTTCTTTCTGTTAAGGCTTTCAACTGGTTGGATGAGGCCCACCCATGTTATGAGGGTGGTCTGCTTAACTCAAAGCCTACTGATTTAAATGTTAGTCACATTTGAAATAATAAGCTTGCCGCAACATCTCAACTGTCATTTGACAAAAGGACTGAGAGTATCATAGCCTAGCCAAGTTGATGTATAACTTTAACAAGCATAGGCAATTTTTTCTATTTTCTTAGCAATTAATTGTTTCATTAATGAAATGCTCTATAGACATAGAGTTTTCAATTATTATTATTTTTGGTAAATATTACTTGGCAGAAATAAAAACATGTCTTTTCATAATGTAAATGCCTGTGATATAACCAGCTTGTGCTAGGTACCAGGAATGCAGAGGTAAGTCTTAAGATACTTTCAAAGAACATCTCAGTTAATTGATTATAAGTACCTTTGATTTTTAATTTGTGTGTGTGTGTGTGTGTGTGTGTGTGTGTGGTATAGGGGATTGAACCCAGGGTCTCATGCATACTAGGCAAGTGCTCTACCACTGGCCTACATCGCCAGCCAAGTTTCTTTGATTTTTGTTTTTGTTTTTCAGTATTGGGGATTGAACCCAGAGGTATTCTACCTCCAAGCTACACCCTCAGCCCGATTTTATATCTTATTTGGAAACAGGGTCTCTCTAGGTTGCTGAGAGCCTCACTTAGTTAATGAGGCTGGCTTTGAACCTGCAGTCCTCCTGTCTCAGCCTCTCAAGTACTAGAATTACAAGCATGCACCACCATGCCTGGCTAGTTTCTTTGATTATTTTTTTTTCCTTTGTGGTACTGGGGATTGAACCCAGGGGCATTCTACCTCTGAGCTACACCCCCAGCCCTATTTTTTATTCTTTATTTTGAAACAGGGTCTCACTAAGTTGCTTAGGCTGGCCTCCAACCTGTGATCTTCCTGTCTCAGCCTCCCAATTTCTGGGATTACAGTTGTGCACTACCATGCCTGGCTAGTAGATTATATTTTATGTGTATGTGTGGGGGGTGGTACTAGAAATTGAACCCAGGGGCCTTCTACCTCCGAACTACATCTGCAGCCCTATTTTATTTTTTATTTTGAAACAGTCTCACTAAGTTGCTGAGAGCCTCGATAAATTGCTGAGGCTGTGATCAACCTGTGATCCTCCTGTCTCAGCCTCCCAAGTCCTGGGATTGCAGGTGTGTGCCACCATACCCAGCTAGTAGATTACATTTTTTAAATCTTTTTTTTTGTCTAATTTTTGTAATGAACACAATTATTATGATAGTAGAGGTATATATTTTGTAAAGAAATGTGTGTGTATTTAGAGTTTTTATTTTTATTTGTTTATTTATTTTTGTGGTACTGGGGCTGGAACCCAGGGGCCTTCTACCTCTGGGCTACACCCCCAGACCTATTTTTTATTTCTTATTTGGAAACAGGGTCTTGCTCAGTTGTGAGAGCCTCACTAAGTTGCTGAGGCTGGCCACAAACCTGCAATTCTCCTGTCTCAGCCTCCCACGTACTGGATTACAAGCATGAACCACCACACCTGGCCTAGAGTTTTTTTTTTTTTTTAAATCTTTGAGTGAGAGGTCATGTGAGAAGGTTGGATCAGGGTTTCTGCACATCTCTGAATGAGGCTTCTCACTCAGGAGTCAAGAGGTGCTGCCACTAGGGGGCGCCATGTACCAGGCCTCCTGGTGCTCACATTACCTTGAAGTCGGTTGACTCAGCTGTGGAAAGATTTGATATTAGCCAGTGAGTGTTTGTTTTGTGGTTTATATGCTGTTTTATGAGTAAGGCAATAACTACATTTTTAACCTGTAGTTTTGCAGAGCTGGGGATTGAACCCAGGGACTCATGCATGCTAGGCAAGCACTCTACCACTGAGCTACATCCCCAACCTATTTTTAACCTGTAATTCAGACTGATCACCTATTCTTAATCTGGCAGGAAGAATACCCGAGTGGACAGACTCTTTCGCAATATTTAGCATTAAATTAACTCTTTTTGTGGTCTTGGGGATCAAACCCAGAGCCTCATGCATGCTAGGCAAGTGCTCTACTACTACTGAGCTACACCCCAGCCCTTTTAAAAATGTTATTTTGAAGCCATGGGTGGTGCATGCCTGTAACCCAGCACTTGGGAGGCTGAGACAGAAGGATCACAGGTTCCAAGCCAGCCTTAGCAACTTAGCCAGATCTTGTTTCCAAATAATAAATACAGCAGGGCTGGGGGCATATTTCAGAGGTAGAATGCCTCTGGGTCCAATCACCAGCACCAAAAAAAGAAAAAAAAATTTTTTTTTTAAACAGGGTTTCCTAAAGTGCCCAGGCTGGCCTCAAACTTGCCATCCTCCTGCCTCAGCTCCTGAACAACAGGAGTAGTATGTTTGTGCACCACAGTGCCTGGCTATAAGTTACTTTTTAAAATGTGGTTTGGGAGTTGGGCGTGGTGACGCACTCTTGTAATCCCAGTACTTGGGAGGCTAAGACCGGAGGATCCGGGTTCGCGGCCAACCTCAGCTACTTAGGCCCTCCACAACTTAGACCCTGTTTCAAAATAAAGAATAAAAAATAGGGCTGGGAGTGTAGCCCAGAGGTAGAATGCCCCTGGGTTCAATCCCCGGTACCGCAAAAAAAAAAAAAAAAAAAAATGTGGTTTGGGTATTTGTTTGTGTGTGTATCAAGGTTATGTGTGTGTAAGCATGCACATAACGAAGTTTTCTCTGTGTTTACTTTTGACCAGGGTTTTCTTGACCACTGAGTCACTCTCTGCTCCTGGGACTCTTGTATGAGCTGCAGCACAATGCTGACCCAGGCCAGCGGTGTGACCTTGAGCATGTTACCAAAGGTCATGCCGCTTAGTCAGTTGTTAAATAGGTGTAGAATGCTCGCCCTCTCCATCTCTACAGAAACACGAGTGCACTGAAGATTAGAAAGCACTGTACAAATACATTTCAAAAATTGTTGCTAACAGTAACAGCCTAGCCATCATTATTAGTATTACTTGGGAAGGACTGTTGTGATGAAGTTGTTCTCGGGTAAGAAGGAGACAGCCGTATTAAGTGGTGTGGTTAGCATTGAACCACCCATCTGACTTCTTTGAAATGTACTTCCTTTTTGGGGGGTTTCACAATATGTCTCAGGATTTAGACAACACGATAAGATAATAGAAGAAGTTGCCAACCTCTAGTTGCAACAGGTTTGAGGTTTGCTCTTGCCGGAAGTGGTGTCTAGGTATCTGAGGCCCAGGTTGCACAGCTTGCTTCCCCACATCTGTTTGGGAAACTTGAACTTCACCCGCCTCTAGTCCCCTTTCTCAGGAACTGCTCAGGGGAAATCTGGCCATCTCTACTTCCTTATAGGGAGGTGGGAGAGCAAGTGTCCAGATGGGAGAAGCCAAGAGTCTGAGGTTCAGATTTCTGTGTCTCATCGGTTTCAGTCCTGGGTGAGAGCCAGTTGGAAACTAAAATGCGTGGGATTAAGACATTTAAGACCTGGGTCCTGCCTGTGGTTGGCCTGTGGGTCCCCAGAGCAAGGGGAGGAGCTGACGCTGTCCCCCAGTGTGGGTGCCAGGCCTGTGACATGCTTTCACTAATTCTACACGGGACACATTATTTCTTTACCCTCTGCCCTCTTTCCCCATGTCCTCTGCCCCTGCTTCTGCGTCAGGGCCCGGGCACTGTGGGAAAGGAGGTGAATAAGAAAAAGGTCTCAAAAGCCTTAGTGTTGCCAGGCGTGGTGGTGCACAACTGAAATCCCAGTACTTGGGAGGCTGAGATAGGAGGATGGCAGGCTTGAGGACAGCCTCAGCAACTTAGTGAGACCATGTTTCAAAATAAAAAATAAAATGGGGCTGGGAGAATGAGAGGTAGAATGCCTCTGGGTTAAATCCCCAATAAAGCACACACACACACACACACACGCGTGCGCACACACACACAACTTAGTATTTTCTTATTCTATTTCTGTTTCTTGATTTCCTTCCTTCCTTCCTTCCTCTTTCCCTCCCTCCCTCCCTCCCTTCCCTCCTTCCTTCCTTCTTTCCTTGGTAAGCTTTTTTTTGTGGTGCTGGAGTTGAACCCAGGGGCATTCTACCTCCGAGCTACACCCCCAGATCTCTATATATATTTTTTTGTGGTATCGGGGATTGAACCCAGGGGCGTTCTACCTCCGCGCTACACCCCCGGCCCTATTTTTTATACTTTATTTTGAAAGCCGGTCTCACAAAGTTGTGGAGGGCCTCACTAAGTAGAGAGAGAGAGAGAGAGAGCTGAGGCTGGCCGCGAACCCGGATCCTCCTGTCTCTGCCTCCCAAAGTACTGGGATTACAAGCGTGCGCCACCACGCCCGGCTCTATATTTTTAATTCTTTATTTTGAAACAGGGTCTCACTAAGTTGCGGGGGGCCTCACTAAGTAGCGGAGGGCCTCACTAAAGTAGCTGAGGCTGGCCGCGAACCTGTGATCCTCCTGTCTCAGCCTCCCAAGTACTGGGATTACAAGCATGTGCCACCATGCCCGGCTCCTGTTTCGTGATTTTCCATTAGTATAGTGCAAAATATAAAAATGGTCACACTTTGGATGGAGCTCAGAGTCTCTTGTGCCACCGCAGCCAGGCAAGCAGTGTGAACTGGTGGTGGGCTGCTGTGTGGGAAGCACACAGGCCCTGTGTGAACCGACCATGGTTCACCCCACGGGCAGCACCAACCATGCGGCATTGAAGAGAAGCTGGGCATCCAGGTCTGCGTGACCTTTCCCAGGGGTCGACCGTGGTGCAGCCTGGCCATGCGTCCGCTGGCTGTGTTTGTTCAGATGCCCGTCACTTTCCAGCTGCTGGTGCACGCATCCTGCACTTGTACTCACTTACTTGCTTGTTGAGAGTTTCAGATCCATTTTTATGAGTGAGTGAGAGGGAGAGTGAGGGCCTGCCATCCACACGAGGGAGATGCTGGGGGCCTGGGGGACCTTCTGAGTCCAGGCACTGAGCCATCTGGCAGTGAGGACCTTGGCCCCCGGCAGCAGGGTGGGGGAGGCTCCACAGCCCCGCAGAGCCGGGAGGGGGCCCTTCCTTCTTCCACTCTGCTCCTTGTTGGGACCGGTGTGAGGACGGAGGCAGGTGCCTCGGGACAGGGATGAAAGGGAAGGTCTAAAGACGGCAGCAACAGCTGCCTTTCACTTCTCTCTTTGGGGTGCCAGGAAGTAAACTTTATCCTGAGTAATGAAAAGGCCCAAACCAGCTGTGCTGGACAGAACGTTCCAGAACAGCAGCAGCATGTGTGCTTCCTCTTTCCCTGCTCCTAAACCTGCACACTTACTTGTTGCTTGTATTTGTTTTATGCAAGTTCACGCTGACTTCTTGGTTAGCAAAGGTCTTAAGGTGAGACTTTCCTTGCCTCAGGTACAGGGCCTCTTGGGCCACACCAGGCTGTGTCTGGCTTAGGACCTCTGTTTGGCTGCCGCCGGTAGAAGACAGAAGCTTGGTTTCTGTCGTGGCTGTGCTTCCTCCACATCTGTCTTCCTGCAGCTGTAGCTACATGGTGTGAGGCCCAGTGTGGCTTCTGCTCACCAGCTCATCAGCCCTAGCGCCGGGGCAGGGCCCCACAGGTGCTCAGGGGGAATCTACTCAGTGTTTTGTAGTACTAGGGGTTGAACCCAGGGCATTCTACCTCTGAGCCACACCCCCAGCCCTGTTTTATTTTTTATTTTGAGACAAGATCTTGCTAAGTTGCTGAGGCTGACCTCAAACCTGTGATCCTCCTGCCTCAGTCTCCAAGTACTGGGATTACAGGCATGCACCGTGCCTGGCTTCAGTTTGAACTCATTAAAAAGCTGCTGGGGAGCCAGGCGTGGTGGCGCACGCTTGTAATCCCAGTACTTGGGAGGCGGAGACCGGAGGATCTGGGTTCGCAGCCAGCCTCAGCTACTTAGTGAGGCCCTCCGCAACTTCGTGAGACCCGGTTTCAAAAATAAAGTATAAAAATAGGGCCGGGGGTGTAGCTCGGAGGTAGAATGCCCCTGGGTTCAATCCCCGGAACTGCAAAAAAGAAAAAGAAAAAAAAAGCTGCTGGGGCATTGAAATGGAAGGGGAAACACCTCTCTAAGATTGGCTTGGAAGGACAGGGATGAGTATAGGAATGAAATCTGTATATATCAGACGTACAGATGGTACAAGCTCAGATGTACAAGAGACTGCAGGTGGAGGTAGGGATGGGGCCGACAGGAGAGCTCTCAGCTGAGAAATCAGGTTAGTGCCTTTCTTTGGGGACACTCGGGCAGTTTACTTATACTTGACGAATCTCAGTTCCCTCATTTGTAAAGTAGGCAATCTATTTTCCGATGAGAAAATGACATGAAACATGTCAGTAAGCCATTTATATATTTTTCTACTCTAGCATGTAAATGGGCACTTTGTAGGCACTAGCTGCTATTATTACTGATGGTGTATTTAGAGAGGCAGTAGAAAACCCTGGAGAAAAGATGGAATATGATCGGACTGATGATAGTGGGTCCCTTGGGGCTCCTGTGGACACACGCGCACACACACTCACACGCACATCCATATTCATCGCACAGTCCACTGATCGATGAGGCACAGCCAGGATCTGTCAGTTGTTTTATACGCTTTGATTTTCCCAGTTGTGACCCCTCAGTAGGAAGCAGTTGGATGGGATTGACCTGCCCAGAAATGTAAAATAGATCACGCTCCTTTAAATGCCTAGTGGGTAGTTTTTTTTTTAACTTTTTTTGGTACTGGCGATTGAACCTGGGGTATTCTACCTCCAATCTATACCCCCAGCCCTTTTTATTTTTAAAATAGAGTCTTACTAAATTGCTGAGGCTGGCCTAGAACCTGTGGTCCTCCTGTCTCAGACTCCTGAGAACTGGGATTACAGGTGTGCATAACTGTGCCCAGCTCTTTTTTGTTGTTATTGCTTAATGTAAGAGAAAAAAATCATTTTCTAAAACCAGGACTCAGCCTGGCACAGTGGTACGAACCTGTATCTCAATAATTGAGAGCCTGAGACAGGAGGATTGCAGGTTCAAAGCCAGCCTCAGCTACTTAGTGAGACCCTGTTTCCAAATAAAAAAAATGAAATAGGGCTGGGGGTGCAGCCCGGAGGTAGAAGGCCCATGGACTCCATCCCCAGTGCCACACACACACACACAAAAGTGAATGTCATTTATATTTATGTAATAAATCTTTTGAGTTTGTCATTAAGAGTCTTGGGCTTGTTACCTTGCATGGTGTTTCCGACCCCTAGAGGTGCTGTTGGTCACCTGTACATAGGCTCATGCTCTCTCGGCAGCGATGCCACTTTTAGCTTAAGTGCTTCTGGAAATTCATGCAGCTTTCCATGTTAGGCCTCAAGTTCCAAACCACGACCAGCTGTTGTCACTACTCTGCCCATTAACCCATACTGTCTATTAGTGCTATAATAGGAATAAAGTCTTTTCTCCAAATGTGTCTATTTCGTTTGATGTTGACTAAGAGTAATGGATTTCATTTATGAACATGTCTTTTTAGCCTGAGATTGAAGAGCAATTGAAGAGCTTTATTTAGTTATCTGATCTCAAGTCCTTTTAATTAGCTGTTGCTTGCAGTAATGAGTCATTGATCTCTCCCGTCCCCGCTCCCTTTAATGGCATTATTTTATAATCTATGGAGTGCATTGAAAAATTATTTTAAAATAGCAAATAATCTCACCGAGTATCTTCTAATTTTTAGAGGAAGCCTGCCTCCCTGACGTAGTTGCCAATTAGTTTCCCTTTATTTGCGAAAGAATAGAAGACCCGCCGTTCACTTCTGAAGACTCTCAGCTTGTTGAATGACAGATTAAGCCTAATTTGATGCTCATTCAGTCAGATTTGCGCACACCCCCTGGAAAGAATAATGAGGCAAACCCCACTTGTGATGATAACCATTCTTCACATTAGCAGTGTCTTTGTTATAGATGCAAATAGCACCATTAGTGCTGATTACGTGCTGCAGAATTAATAATGATTTCCCCATTTTACCAGTGGGGGTGGCTTCCAAATCCAGGAGACCAGATTAACAGTGCTGTTATTTGAAGGATCTTAGTGAGTTTTGAATTTTGTGGCTATTTTTCTTGTCTCATTTGTTCTCATTATCTTATTATGTTATTTCTTCATATAATTACAGTATACATAGTACATGAGTGTGTTTTTGATATTGAGTCTCTTTGAGCTTACAACAGGAGCCCTTGCCCTATTCTCCTGCCCCAAAGGGGGGCATTTGAGCCTAAGAACTTCCTCTGGAATCAGGTAGCTTGGGGTTGACACCGAGTTCTGTGACCTGGTAGCTTTCCGACATTTGACAAGTTAACCTCTGGGCCTTTCTTTGTTTAATTGTCAAATCATAAGATTGTTGTTAGCCAGGTGTGGTGGTGCACGCTTGTAATCCCAGTACTTGGGAGGCTGAGACAGGAGGATTGCAGGTCCGAGACCAGTGTCAGCAACTTAGTGAGGTCCTCTTCAACTTAGTGAGACCCTGTTTCAAAACAAAAAAATAGAAAAATAGGGCTGGATGGGGGTGTAGGTCAGAGCTAGAATGCCCCTGGGTTCAATCCGCAGTGCCACCAAAAAAACAAAAAACAAAAAGATTGTTGTTAAAGTGGCTCACTGTGTAACAAACATGTTCTATATACCAGCCACCATTAGTTCTGGCCCCTGTCTTTAGGGTGTTTTCCTAGATGTTTATGTACATGTGTAAGAACAGTTCACAGCTCTCACAGACTGGAGGACACAAGTCTACATAATATTCTGCAGGATCCTTTCCTAATCCACTGCTTAACGTTACCCATCACGCTCAGCTCGTGTGTTCTGTTCTGGTAATCATGCTCGACTCTTTCCTCGTTTCTAGTAGTTTCCAGTTGATTCTCTGAGTTCACGGAGCTGTTCAATTTATGCAAACTGTAGTCGTGTTGCCATGTCCTTTGAAATATTTACTCCTTTCTCTTTCCATTCCCCAACTCTACCAGAGAGCAGTAACTGGTACATCCCAGTGATGCTAAATTGATAGTGTTGAGGTCGTCAATTCCAGACTCATTAAACTAAGAATGGAGGGCTTGAATAGGAAATCACACGTTTTTCTACATTGAGGAATTCCATCTGTAAATTTCCCCCCATACATTTATTTTCTTTTCACATAACACAATGTTACTGCTTTCACTCTTTATGATTAAGCAATATCTGTTGAACCCGCTCTTTGTGGGGCACTGCGTAGATGCTGAAATTAAAACCATGAGAAGATAAATATCTGCCTGCATGAGCATCTAGTGAAGCAAGTGTTAGAGGTAGCACAAAGTCCTGGGCAACTCACTCCTTGGTTTTTATTTTTTAATTTTTATTTATTTATTTATTTATATATCTATTTATTTATCTATCTAGTGTGTGTGTGTGTGTGTGTGTGTGTGTGTGTGTTACTGGGGATTGAGCCCAGGGGCATTCTACCTCCGAGCTACACCCCTAGCACTATTTTTTATTGTTTATTTTGAAACAAGGTCTCACTAATTTGCAGAGGGCCTCACTAAGTAGCTGAGGCTGGCCGCGAACCTGCGATCCTCCTGTCTCAGCCTCCCAAGTACTGGGATTACAAGCATGTGCCACCATGCCCAACCCTTGGTTTTTATGTTCTACGTGTCATGTGGGTTAGAAGTCTGGCCTGACCCTAGAGAGGTGGAAGTCGGGGCTGGGCCAGGGTGGCAGCGGCCAGGCTGCCAGGCTCTGGGGTCTGTGTGAGCCATGTGGGAGGTCTCCTGTAACCTCCATGCCCCTCATGTTTCCTGTGACCTTGCTTCGCTCAAGACGTGATTTAGCAAGACCCTCAGCAACCTAGTGAGACCCTGTTTCAAAATAAAAAAAATAATAAAATAGGGCTGGGGGTAGCTCAGAGGTAGAATGCCCCTGAGTTCAATCTCCAGTACAAAAAAAAAAAACCTTGTGAGGCTCAGTAATTAGGAGTCCCTCATCTTTGCTTCCTCCCTGTGCTCTTGCTCTTACTCAACACGCTGAACTCACTGCTCTTATCTGTAAAGTGGAAATAGCCACACCTACCTCAGAGTTTGTTGTTCAGATTAGAGATGCAGTAATGTAGAAGACACAGACCTGCTCAATAAGTATTTTCTATGATTGCTGCTGCTGCTCCCTGGGGTTGGGAATTTAAAATTGCAGGTGTTATTACGTGTGACCACAGGTAGTTACATGTTTGAATATGTGCCAGGACGACACTCCATAGTTTGGCATCTTTTTCTCTGACTTGGCCTTTATGTGCCACGGTTCAGTTTATGCCCCCTCCCCCATTTTTGTTGACCGGCTTGCTTATGTGTTGACGTATAAGCTAGGGGGTGCATGCTGCAGATCGCCCAACAGTTTCTCATTGTCCATTGTACAGTACCAGCTGAAAAGCTGCCAGTTACTGCCCTGAAGCCCCGCCCTCCCTCACGGTGTCTGGGATGGTGGAGGACCTTCGCAGTCCTCAGTGGTATGCCTCCATGGAGGTGGCCTCTCAGCCTTCTTCTGTCTGGGTATTTACCGCCAACAGCTGGAAATCTAATGGCTCTGAAACTGTTGTGGAAGATGCATGTTACACGGAAACACACCTTATCAGGGAAGAGACAGAGTATCTGGAAAGATACATAGCATCATGGAAAGATACATAGCATCATGTGGAAGATGCATGTTATACGGAGACACAGAGTGTCGCACAAGTGAACAGACCACTCCAGGCTGTACGTTCTGAGGGTGGTGTCAGAAGAGGCCCGGGAAGCTTGGAGCTTGTCCAGGTCACCATGAACCCTGCGGTTCTGGTCAAGGTCACCTTCCCTGTGGTTCTTGTGTTGTGTTCTCTCATGTTGTGTTCTCTAATCCACCAATTTTGTGGAGTTTAACTCCACCTAATTGGTTAATTTCCCAAGAGCTTTGTGGTGGCCGGAGTGCCACCACCTAGCCCAGTGACCTTGACAAGTTATTCACCATTTTGTGCCCTGGTTTCCTTCTCTGTAACCTGGAGAAAATAATATTAACCAGCTCGTAGGTCGTGAAGATGAAAAGAAATGATTCCTGAAACACATCTATTACAGTGTGTGACTGTTAATTCAGTGAGCATTTAATTAATGCTAATTATCTTTATTAGGACTACCTGTAAATCTGCTAAGCTATTGACATTAGTAACATTGGCAATTAAATTCACACTGTTAATTTTATATTTTAAATTTTCATTCAAAGTGACTGAATGAAAAGACTTAGACTTAAGATTAGTAACTTTCAATTTTTTATTTTTGTTATGTCTGCTTTGGATAGTGAGAAAACCTTTAACTTTATTTATGACTAGAATAAGCAGTAAATATTATATAAACCCTATTCTGAATAGGGTTTATTTTATGGTACTGGGGATTGAACCCAGGGGCATTCTACCTGTGAGCTATATCCCCAGCCCTTTTTATTTTATTTTTTAAAAATTTTTAAATAGAGCCTTGCTAAGTTACTACTGGAGTGTAGTTTTTTTTCCCCCCAGTACTGGGGATTGAAGCCAGGGGCATTCTACCTCTGAGCTACACTCCCAGCCCTATTTTTTATTCTTTATTTTGAGTCAGGGTCTTGCTAAGTTGCAGAGGGCCTCACTAAGTTGCTGAGGCTGGCCTCCAACCTGTGATCCTCCTGTCTCAGCCTCCCAAGTACTGGGATTACAAGCGTGTGCCACCACACTTGGCCTGGAGTGTAGTTTTTGAGGAAGCTTTTCTGGCCTGAAACGTTTGCTCTTTTCTATGAGAGGGGATTTGAGGGGGAGGATAAGCTGGGGTCAGTGGTATTACATGCTGTGATTTCAGCAGGTGGAGATGTGCGGGGCGGGGGCTGATGACGATGATGATGTGGGTCTCAGTCGCTCAGGGAAGAGTTCTGGGCTGGAGCCATGGATTCAACCTGTTTCTCATCACACTTAGGTAAGAACTGCTTTCAGGTTTCTGTAAAGGCGAAAGGAGGTCACGTATGTAAGTAGGGCAGAATGCGGCGTCTGGCACACAGTGGTCATGTGCGTGGAGGACACAGTACCATACCCCAAGTCTGCAGGAGCATGACTTCCACTGTGTTTAGATGGGTCTTTTTTGTCCTTTACATTTATTTCTCTTTATCAAAAATCTGGTAATTTTTATCCAAGGTCCATTTGTATTTTTTTTTCCGAAATGGAATTAGTCTTTTTCTTTTACACTGTAGAAGCATACAGTGAATATCTGTGGTTCCTCCACATAGATAAACCGCTGTGAACAGAGTGACCCTGGGAGGTGCCTTCGTGGCCGCATTCTGCGTGACCGCCCTTTGCTCTGCAGCTGCTAAAGCCTCTCACAACATTAGATTCCCCTCTGGATTTGCTTCTGCTGCTGGTCTCTTGGGGACTGTCACTCACTGAGCCAGGACACCTGCCTTCCTCTCTCTTACGGTGTCCAGCGCTCTGCCATGCATATTCTGGATGAGCTATCTGTCACACATACCTCATTTCTTCGTTTCCAGTCAACACGTGTTTTAAATGACCATATTTAGAACCAGGTCTGTCTTCTTTCTGCAGTTTCAGCATCATTTGTGTGTTGTGTACCGATCGCTGAGTTTGTGGGTCTTCGGAGTGTCCCATGTAATGAGGTTATGTGTGTTCATATTTTTCCAAGGAGATGATGTGGACGCACTTAGCTGTTGCTTGGTGTATGAGTGTTTGTGGTCATGAGAGTTGTTTTGAGGTCTCTTCTGAAGAAATCTGTTCTCCCACCTAGTGGAAGAGGCGATGTTGATCGCATGCAGGGCCTCATGAAGCACTGTGCTCACCATTTCAATTAGACATTAAGTCTCATATAGTATCTTTAGTGGGGAAAAAAGTTGAAAGAAATTAAGCCATCAGGCCTAGGGGTGCCAACAGTGGAGTAAAGTAGTGGGAATTTGTAACAAGTCTTTGTTTAGTCTTTTGCAGTGTATTTTCATCTGATTTTGAAGATGCAGGAGATAATAAAAACAAGTGTTAAAAATGTGAATAAGCCGGGTGTGGTGGCCCACGATTGTAATCCCAGTACTTGGGAGACTGAGACAGGAGGATCGCAGGTTCGCAGTCTCAGCAACTTAGTGAGGCCCTCCGCAACTTAGTGAGGCCGTGTTTCAAAATAATAAAAAATAGGGCTGGGGGTGTAGCTCTGAGGTAGAATGGCTGTGGGTTCACACACACAAAATGTGAATAAGATGCATAGTACTGGTTAGATTAAAAAACTGGATAGCAGTTTTTTTATTACTATTTTTATTTTTTGTAGTACTGGGGATTGAACCCTGGGGAATTCTCCCTCTGAGATACATCCCCCAGCCCTTTTTATTTTTTGTATTGAAACAAGGTCTCACTAGGTTGCTAAGAGTCTCTCTAAGTTGCTGAGGCTGCCCTTAAACCTGCAATCCTCCTGTCTCAGCCTCTTGAGTACTGGGCTAATGATAGCAGTATTTTTCAGGGTAAGTTTTTGTTCTCTTTCATATTCTAAATCTAAGCATGTGATATATCACTTACTGACTTTATTTTTTATTTGCCTGTTGGTTAGCTTGAATCCAGGTAGAATACTTTCTGAGTTTGCTCTCCTTTTTAAATATTATGTTCAAAATTTATGTTTTTCATTAAAAAAACTTTTTTGTTATTGTTTTTATAATACTGGGTAAAAAAAAAAAACCAGGGGTGCTCTATCATTTAGCTATATCCCTAGCCCTTTTTATTTTTTATTTTTATTTTTATTTTTTGTGGTACTGGGGGTAGAACATAGGAGACTTCTACCTCCTGCCCTATTTTATTTCTTATTTTGAAACAGTCTGGCTAAGTTGCTGAGAGCCTCACTGAATTGCTGAAGCTGGCTATGAACCTGTGATCCTCCTCTCTCAGCCTCCCAACTACTGGGATTACAGAAATGTTCCACAACCCCTGCCTTTATTTTTTATTTTGAGACAGGGTCTTGCTAAGTTGCTCAGGCTGGCCTCAAACTGTCATCCACCTGCCTCTGCCTCCTGAGTTGCTGGGATTATAGGCATGTGCTAGGCCAAAACTTATATATCTTAATTGAATTGTTTCCCTTGTTTTAAATTATTAGACCCAGAGCTCCCTTTGAGGTATCTACCATAGATAACTTATTTCTTTGTTTTGAGTCAGCATGTATATTTATTTATTTGTTTGTTTGTTTGTTTATTTATTTGGTACTGGGGATTGAACCCAGAGGCATTCTACCTCTAAGCTGCACCCCCAGCCCAATTTTATTTCTTCTTTGGAAACAAGGTCTCACTAGTTTGCTGAGAGCCTTGCTAAGTAGCTGAGGCTGGCCATGAACCCAGATCATCCTGTTTCAGCCTCCCAAGTACTGGGATTACAAACGTGTGCCACCACTCCCGGCCCAATTTTATTTCTTATTTGGAAACAAGGTCTCACTAGGTTGCTGAGAGCCTCGCTAAATTGCTGATGCTGGCTTTGATCCTGTGCTCCTCCTGTCTTAGCCTCCCAAGTACTGGGATTACAAGTGTGCGCCACCACGCCCGGCTTACATGTGTTTTTGTTTTTTTTTTTTGTGGTACCAGGGATTGAACCCAGGAGCGTTTTACCTCCGAGCTAAACCCCCGGCCCTATTTTTTTATACTTTTTATTTTGAAACCGGGTCTCAGGAAGTTGCGGAGGGCCTCACTAAGTAGCTGAGGCTGGCCGCGAACCTGGATCCTCCGGTCTCCACCTCCCAAGTACTGGGATTACAAGCGTGCACCACCACGCCCAGCTCTAACATGTGTTTTAAATGATGGTATTTGGGATTGGATGAGTAAAATTCTTGGAATATTGTGGTTTTTCTGACCAGAATCTTTTGCTAGTACCTAAAGCCAATCAGAGATCTTATTCCAGATTCTGGGATGATGATTCAGAGTCCATAACCATGAACATGTTGGGCTAACTTTGTGTATGTTTATGTACACACATTCTTCTAGGTACTGTTCACAACTGCGTCATGATTTTGCTTGAGCTTAGGGATTCTGAGATGTTAAGAATTTCTTGCCTGGTGGAGAAGGTCTAACGCTGTGATTATCTGCTTTATCTAGCATAATGTTTGCACACATCGGGGAAATATTTAAATCTTGCAGCGTGTTCCATTGCTTGGCATGGACACTGTCAGTGACAGGACAGGTTGCATAGAAATGCGGTCTCTCTGCTGTCACCCCTCCCGTTGATGTCATGTGGGTCCCTAAAGTTGGGTCTGCAGTCACTGTAGCCCATTCCCAGGCTGATGGTCTTGGTACCATGCTGAGCCCTGCTTGGACCCCAGGCTATGTTGTGACCATGTCTGCTTTTAATTCTTGGCCCTTTATGGTGTCATTTGGTCCTTTTTGGCTGTCATTTTTCATGTTGGTGGTTTCTGATAGAATGGGTCTTTCATCAGTACTCTAGCCTTTCCTCTAGTTGGCTCCTAGTTTCTCATTGGATCAGGTCTTTTGATTAGGATTATGCATGGAAAGAGGTGGTTATTGAGGTCCCGGGTCTCGGTGGAATGCACGTGGACTTGGTGACAGCTGTCCTTGGGTTCAGCGGTCCTCTCCCCTTCTGTTTGGATTTGCAATTGAGTTCTAGAGGACTGACAGCAAGATTATGACCCTGGGTAAGAGAAATCATCTGTGAGGAAACGCCAGGTCTCCACAGATTCAATGGGATTTCCTTCTCTATGACGAAAGTTTAACTCTTTATACTTCAGTTAAAACCGACTTGGACTCACTTTTGAAAGCCCCTGTAATAAAACATGGGAAAAGGCTGCGAAGCTTCAGGTTCTCCATCACTCGCCTCCTGACTTGGATGAACTTTTCATCTGATGTGGCTGGTACCCGTTTCTCTTGGTCACCAGGTCGCCCCCAACGACGAAGCAGTGGTGACGCTGCTGTGTGAGTGGGCCGTGAGCTGCAAGCGGTCAGGCAAGCACAGGGCCATGGCTGTGGCCAAGCTCCTGGAGAAGAGGCAGGCGGAGATCGAGGCTGAGGTGGGTCCACGGCTTTCTACGTTTTGAATGCTGTGAACATTGTATTTGGACGAGGGTACTTTTCTTTGACCTCTGTTATGCCATTTTTGTTCTCTCTCTCTCTCTCTCTTTTTTTTTTTTTTTGGCAGTACTGGGGATTGAACCCAGGGGCATTCTATCTCCAAGCTATACCCCCAGCCCTATTTTTCTGTTCTTTATTTTGAAACAGAGTCTCACTAAGTTGCTAAGGGGCTCACTAAGTAGCCCAGGCTGGCTGCGAACCTGGATCATCCTGTTTCGGCCTTCCAGTTACTGGGATTACAAGCGTGCACCACCACGCCCGGCTCATTTTTGTTCTCCTGAGGGAAAAAAGGGTGGATATACAAATTTACCTAAGGAGAACGCCATTAGCAGGATCCCTCTAAGTTGACACAGCCAGTAATTTGTGTTTTCTTTTTCTCTTTTTTCTTTTTGGTACTGGGAATTGAACCCAGGGGCATTCTACCACTGAGCTACTCCCCTAGTCCTATTTTATTCTTTATTTTGAAACAGTCTCACTAAGTTGCAGAGGGCTTCACGAGTTACTGAGGCTGGCCGTGAACCTGTGATCCTCCTATCTCAGCCCCCCAAGTACTGGGATTACAAGCGTGCACCACCACGCCTAGCTTGTAATTTGTGTTCTGGACTAATTAAGAAATAAATCGTTTAAAGTAATGCTTTAACATCTACCCGATTTAAAACAATGAAGTCTCATTTTGTGAGGTTGAGTTACATACCACACACACATATGAATGAACAAGTGTATATAATACACAGCAGCTTTTATGAGGATTAGAGCTATATTATATTTTAGTGTGCATATGGAAATACTTTCTTGAGGCAGTTGTGGTTATGAGATTATAGATACCAATGTGTATTAGTTTTTCTTTGTGGTACTGGGGATGGAACCCAGGGGCATTCTACCTCCAAGCTACACCTGCAGCCCTATTTTTTATTCTTTATTTTTGAAACAGGGTCTCACTAAGTTGTGGAGGACCTCACTAAGTAGCTGAGGCTGGCCACGAACCTGGATCCTCCTATCTCAGCCTCCCAAGTACTGGGATTACAAGCATGTACCACCATGCCTGGCACTGTATTAGTTTTTGACATTATGTTCTGGTTCTAGAGAGAGACAGTAAAGCCTCAGATGTAAATTATAATGGAAAAAACAAAGCCAACTTCATTGACATTAGTTTTGTGGAAGGGAAGTTTTCTTTTTTTTTTTTTCCTTTTGTTTTGCTGGGGATTGAACCCAGGGGTGTTCTACCTCTGAGCCACACCTCTAGTCCTATTTTATTTTTTTATTTTTCAAACAGGGTCTCACTAAGTTGCTGAGAGCCTCACCAAGTTGCTGAGACTGGCCTCAAATCTGCAACCCTCCCGTCTCGCCTCTCAAGTGCTGGTATTACTGGCGGGCACTACCATATCTGACTTGGAAGGGAAGTTTTCTAAGTGAGCCTTCAGTTTTGCCTGCAATCCTTAGCAGGGCTGGCCACAGGGAACTTGTGTGTGATCTGATGAGGCCCTCCACTTCTCTTATCTGGACAGCTTCCTGGACCCTAGCCTCTCTCTGTTTCCTCTCTTGGTCTCCACTATCTTCTACACAGCAGTTAGAGAAGTCTTTTGGAAATGTTAATAGGTCACAGCGTCCCCTATTAAAACTCTCCCAGGCGCTCACCTGGCCTGCGGAGCCTCTCCAGCCTGGTCTCCTACCCACCCTCCTGGGTCATTACTCCAGTTCTAATCCTGATTTTTCTGTCCTTCACGTTCCCAAACTCACTTTTATTTTGGGGCCTTTGTTCTTGCTGTGCCTGGGGTGGCAGATTCTGCTCCCTGATCTTTGCATGCCCAGCTTCTCGCCAGCATTTCCAGTTAGGAAGTGTCACTTTCTGGACTGCATCCCCAGCCCAGCGTGTTATCTCCCAGAAAGGTCTGCCACCACCCAGTGACATGCAGCCTCTCTTCCCTGGTGCACCTTGGGCGTCTGTGCCTGCTCACAACAGACATCTTCCCGGTACCTCCTATACCCTGTGGGCTCCTCTGGGACCCGACCATGAACAGGACAGGCAGCCACTGCAATCCAGCTGCATTCCAAAGAGGGAAAGCAAGTACTGAACACTAAGGACAGTAGCGAGGTGAGCACAGACGCCCAGCTGGTTCTCTATGTTGCTGATAATACACTGACTTCCTGTGTAGCTCTTAAAAAATGAAATGGGAAGAACATTTTCCTAGGCATCTCTCTCCTCCTATTGGGAAAGTCGGGTTCATCAAACACAAAAGCTCACATTGTTGAAATTGGGGCTTGAAGGTACTGATGTTAAGATATAAACAAATAATCTATTGCACAGTGTGCAAATGAGGAAGAGCCTTTCATTGCTTCTTTCTACACATTATAAATAGACCATATGATGGTGAATTGCAGTGAGTGACCTTTCAGTAACTACAGTTGAATTTCTTGAACATTTCATTGCTCTTTCTAGATTTCCTTCCTTCCTTTCTCCTCTTCCCTTTTTTTTTTTTTTTTTTTTTTTTTGGTACTAGGGACTGAACCCAGGGA
This sequence comes from Glis glis, assembly GCA_004027185.1. Lineage (NCBI taxonomy): Eukaryota > Metazoa > Chordata > Mammalia > Rodentia > Gliridae > Glis > Glis glis. Next base: position 24,365 of record PVJS01003009.1, on the reverse strand, counting down.
CATTCTACCTCTGAGCTACATCCCCGTCCCTATTTCATTTTTTATTTTGAAATAGGGTCTTGCTAAGTTGCCCAGGCTGGCCTGGAACATGTGATCCTCCCATTTGAGCCTCCCGATGTCTTCCCCTCCCTTTATTCTGGCATGCACAGCACTTTCAAAAGAGAGCCACCTGCAGAGTACTTAGCCATTTGAATCGATCTAAATATTTCCATATCTGGAAATACATTGTTCTCAGAGAAGTTTAAGACACTTGATTTCTGTTAAACATTATCATCTTTAAAATTTGACCTTTGCAAATAGATAGATTGGAGAAATATTATCTTAATTTAACTTAATTACTATTTTAATATCTTAACATTAAAGAACGAATAATGAAATGGGAAAGATCAAGGGGGATATCAGGAGAAGAGAAAACAAGATTCGGATTACTTGTAAATAGCTTCTTTTCTGATCTTGTAAATGCATCATTTAAAGATGCAGAAATTAAACAGCGTCTCTAGATATATTTCACGAATTCTAGAGATTCTCTGAGGTCCTAGGTGATGGTTTTTTTTTTTTTTTTGGTACTGGGGACTGAACCCAGGGGTGTTCTACCTCCCAGCTACACCCCCAGCCCTATTTTATTTTTTATTTTGAAGCAGGGTCTCACTAAGTTGAGATGGTCTCACTGAATTGCTGAGAATGGCCTTGAATCTGCCATCCTCCTGTCTCAGTCTCCCAAGTACTGGGATTACAGATGTGCAACACAACATGTGGGTGGTATTATTGGTGAAGCATGGTAAATAAGTGAGAATCTGAGAAGAATTATGTTTGCTTTCTCACCTGACACTTCCAAACACACTTGCGAACACAGCCTTCTGACAAAAACACACAAACACAAAAGAATCAAATTCAGTGGCATGTGCCAAATAGTTGAGGGAGAATCCACTTAAACATGAGCTACTTGAAAATTCAGACAACCTCAGGTTGCTTTTAGCAATTTTGATAGGGTTAAGGACTAGTTTATTGTACTGTGTTATGTATTCATTTGGTGCTCATAAATTACTGTGCAGCATTTGCAGTTCGCATGAATGGTATTCGCCACAGGGTGTGCTTTTAAATCAAATAGAATTTTTCTGGGGTACTTCTCTCCAACTTCTAGAAATTTTATTCACCAAGATTGCATGGTTTTCAAATAAGTACAAAAATCTCAATTAGTTTTTACATGTTTTATCTGAGAATGCAAATGTTAATTTAAAAAAACAAAACAAACGCACAACCTGTTGTGAATGTCCTCATCCTCTATAATTAACTGTGCTTGTTTTTAATCTGTAGAGATGCGGTGAATCAGAAGTCCTAGATGAGAAGGAGTCTATTTCTTCAGCTTCTCTTGCTGGATCTAGTTTGCCTGTTTTCCAGAATGTTTTGCTAAGGTTTTTAGATACACAGGCCCCCTCATTGTGTAAGTATAAAAGTTAACACAGTTGTTACATAGAAAATAGATCTCCATTTTTAATTATATTTCCTTGATTGGCCAGTAATATGGAGAACTTTGGTGCAGTTGCTTATTCTTATTATTTTATTTGTTTTATATATTGGAGCTTTGGTCTCTGCTCTTCTTTTGTCCTTATTATATTATCTCTATGAATTTCCATTTAATGTTTCTATGCAGAATAAGGAGAAGCATGAAAGTCAATTAAGTATGCAACACACATTTTTCTGTACTTCATAGGAATGAGCAGCGAAGACTAGAAATTTCAATATTTAATACTGTTTTCAAAACTTGGTGTTTAGACAGGGGTTGAAGAGAGTAAGTATAATATGTAGTCGAATAGATTAAAAGCAGGATAACTAAATCGATATGTTTTCAAGCATATGACTTCTCTGTGTTGCTTGGCAGAGTATTACTAAATTTTGCCCAAACATGCTCTCAGCATTATGAAGATTCAAATCCAAGTATAGCCAAAGTGTTCCATAAACCCCTTTCTTATTTATATCTTGTCAAAAGTTCTTGGCACTGAATATAATGAATGTTTCTTAAACAAAATTTAGTAGCATTTTCCCAGTGGGAACTTTTATGCAATTTAAAAATCAGTCAAGTTTCAAGTACTTGAAAGTTTTTAGCTTTTAATAACTTTAACAATTAGTCGGGCGTGGTGGTGCACGCTTCTAATCCCAGTACTTGGGAGGCTGAGACAGGAGGATCGGGTTTGCAGCCAGCCTCAGCTACTTAGTGAGGTCCTCCGCAACTTAATGAGACCCTGTTTTAAAATAAAGAATAAAAATAGGGCTGGGGGTATAGCTCAGAGGTAGAATGCCCCTGGGTTCAATGCCCAGTTCTGCAAAAAAAAAAAAAAAAAAAAAAACACCATGCTAATTTCTCCTTTCTGGGTCTTTCTTACTAAAATAGAGAAGCTAAGGTACTGTGACATTTATCTGTGTATTGTGATTTGTAACTTTCACTTCTTCGTCTGTTTTCTAAATTTCTGACTTTCCCATTCTTGCTCTTAAAAAAGGGAAGAAAAAACCAGGCATGGTGGCGTACCCTTGTAACCCCAGTACTTGGGAGACTGAGACAGGAGGATCACAGGTTCGCGGCTAGCCTCAGCAACTTGTGAGGCCCTCCACGGCTTAGTGAGACCCTGTTTCAAAAAAAGAATAAAAAATAGGTCTGGGGATGTAGCTCAGAGGTAGAATGCCCCTGTGTTCAATCCCAGTACCACCAAAAATGGGAAGAAAATTAGAGAATTAACCGTCCTTTATAACCAGATCCTTGATAAAAGGAAATCATTTAGAAAGATGACTGGCTGGTTCACTGTACTTTCTTGGATGTTTGTGTCATCTCAGGCTATTTTTCTGTCTTTTTTGTTGTTGTTGTTGTTATTTGGTATTGAACCCAGGCACATGCTACTTCTAAGCTACACCCCTAGCCCTTTTTATTTTTTATTTTGATGTAGGCTCTTGCTAGGTTGATAGTCTTGCTAAATTGCCAAGACTGGTCTCAAACCTGCGGATCCTCTTGTCTCAGCTTCCCAAGTACTGGGATTACAGGCGTGTGCCACCACACCCAGCTTGTCTTCTACTTTTATTGTTGATGGGGAGTTGAGGGTTTGTGGAATAAACAACTCCCTAGTGGGGTTGTACTATGGGTGGGACACTTTTGAAAAAGTCATCTTCTTTTTTTTGAGGTATTGGGAATTGAACCCAGGGGTATTCTACCTCTGAGCTACACTCCCAGCCCTATTTTTTATTCTTTATTTTGAAACAGGGTCTGAGTTGCGGAGGGCTGGCTCACTAAATAGCTGAGGCTGGCTGCAAACCCGGATCCTCCTGTCTCAGCCTCCCAAGTACTGGGATTACGAGCGTGCGCCACTACGCCTGGCTTGAAAAAGCCATTTGGGTGAGCAACGTAGCCTTAACATTACCCTGAGGTTTTCATATGACAAAATATTAGCAGAGAGGGTCTTGAAGTAGATAGAGATGGAGCAACAGAAAAATGGCAAAAAGTGAGGACTGATAGGCTGGAGGGAGGGTGTGGGAGGGAAAGAGAAGCTTGGGTGAGGAAGAGGAGAGGAGCCAAGCATGACCAGCACAGCTTCCCCGTCTTCTGAGGGGAGGCTGGTCTCGGGTTGACTGAGGCCTGGTGCTGAGGTTCTGTGGGGCACAGGGCTCTCTTTCAATTATTTGGTGGCTTTCTAGGCTGGGGGAAAGCAAGTGATGCAGGCAGGCTGGTGGTTGGAATACAGGGCAGAAATACATGAGAAGGGACCAGATAGGTGGGCGTGGGGGTACATGCCTGTAATCCCAGTACTTGGGAGGCTAAGACAGGAGGATCTCAGGCTTGAGGCCAGCCTCAGCAACCTAGTGAGACCCTGTTTCAAAATAAAAAATAAAATGATGCTAGGGCCCTTGTGGGGCCTGGTCGCTGGCAGGCCTCGTCTGCTGGCATCACTGGGAGGTGCCATGTCTGCTCCTTGCTTGAGCCCTTCCATCCTCTCTCCTGTGCTCTGTTTGCACTTTGGGAAAACCTTCTCCTTCTGGGCCTCCGCTGGTTCTGTGAGGAGTGAGGAGTGACGGCTGCTGCTGCCCGAGAGAGCAGTTCTGCTTGCCCATGGAGAGGGTGCTGGTTACTGAGCCTGGGAGAGGGCGAGAGAGAGCAGCCGGTCAGGCTCAAGGTTTAGGGAACCAAACTTCACGCTCTTTGGATCAGTCTGCTTGTCTCCTGTTGGCATTTGTGAGCATGATGATACCAATGATTGAGCTTTGAAGTTTAGTCTTAAAATTTTTAACCGTATCCCAAAGGTACAGATATAAAGCTTTCGAGTGCAGTTATAATATTGAAAGTCATTGTGTGAGTTAAACAAGCAGGTTGTGATTTTTTTTTTTTTGGGTGATACTGGGGATTGAACCCAGGGGCATTCTACCTTTGAGCTACACTCCAAGCCCTTTAGAAAAAAGAATTTTTTCCCCCAAAACAGGATCTCACTAGGTTGCTGAGAGTCTTGCTAAGTTGTTGAGGTGTTCTCTAATCTGTGATCCTCCTGTCTCAGCCTTCCTAGAATTGGGATTACAAGTGTGCGCCATCATGGCTGGCAAGATTATGGGGTTCTGTCTTTGTGTCCTTTTGTTTTACTTTCCCTTTTTCTTTTCAGTGGAATCCACTTACTATTTTTTTCAAATACCTTTTCTTTTTTGTTACTGGAGATTGAACCCAGGGGCATTCTATCTCTGAGGTACACCCCAGCCCTATTTTATTTTATTTTATTTTATTTTATTTTATTTTATTTTATTTTTTAAACCAGGTCTCACTAAGTTGCTGAGAATCTTGCTAAGCTGCAGAGGCTGGCCTTGAACCTGCGATCCTTCTCTCTTAGCCTCCCAAGCACTGGGATTATAGGCATGTGCCACCGTGCCTGGCTTCAGATACCATTTTAATTATGGGCTTATTGTGACATCTCCTTTGAAACAATTCCCACACATACCCCACAAATATAGAGACACATTCAAGGTATAAAAAAGTCACAAACTCTTACTAGTGAAATCAGGTTGTGGTAGTTAGCCATGCTTTATGTTTACTTTATTACTTAAATGGTTGCTTATTTGTCAGGGACCAGTACAATTAAACTTGCAATCGCACTTAGCACACCAGATGCTGTTTTTTTTTTTCTTTTCTTTTTTGGTGGTACTGAGGATTGAACCCCTTTTTATTTTGAAACAGGGTCTCGCTAGGTTGCTGAGACTGGCTTTAAACCCGTGATCCTCCTGTCTCAGCCTCCCAAGTACTGAGATTACAGGTGTGTGTAACCATGCCCAGCTCTATTTTTCAATGACAGTTGGAACAATCAAAACCTGCCCGTCAGTTCTGTACAAAGCACTAGTGCCTCAGTAAGTTTTCCAATCCAACCTGTTGTTTAAAAGACAAGATGGTAGCTGCGTGTGGTGGCACATGCTTGTAATCCCAGTACTTGGGAGGCTGAGACAGGATGATTGCAGGTTTGAGGACAGCCTCAGCAAGTGGTGAGACTCTCATCAACCTAGCGAGACCCTGTTTCAAAAATAAAAATAAAATAGGGCTAGAGGTGTAGCTCGGAGGTAGAATGCCCCTGAGTTCAATCCCCAGTACCAGTAATAATAATAATAATAATAATAATAATAATAATAATATTTAATAAAGACAAAATGGTTTACCAAGGGTCCTGAGGGTGCTTTTAAGCCTTGGTAATTGATTGTTGTTTCTGTTGGATCTGGGAACTTCTGACTTACTTGTTTCTCCCTAGCGGATCCAAACAGCGAGTGTGAAAAGGTGGAGTTTGTGAACCTGGTGCTGCTTTTCTGTGAGTTCATCCGCCATGACGTCTTCTCCCATGACGCTTACATGTGCACCCTCATCTCTCGGGGAGACCTGTCAGTCACAGCCTCCACAGGGCCCCGGTCACCTGCCGGAGAGAATGTCGATGAGCACTACTCAAAGGACCATGATGTGAAAATGGAGGTACGGCCCTGGCGGGACGCCCCTCCCCTGCCCTGGAACCAAGCTATCCCTGTTTATTTGGTGATGGAAGGGGCAATGGCTTCGAGTTGTGTTCTCTTTCTCCAAAGTTCTTTTATCTCTACATGGGATTCAAATGACATGCTCTTGGTTTGGATGTTTTTAGCCTCTAGTTTTCTTTTAATGTTGTCTCTCAAGACTAAGTTGTTTTAGCTGGGCATGGTGGTGCACACCTGTAATCCCAGGACTTAAGAGCCTGAGACAGGAGGATTGCAGGTTTGAAGCCAGCCTCGTCAACTTAGTGAGGCTCTTAGCAATTTAGCGAGACTGTTTCCAAACCAAAACATAAAAAGGGCTGGGGATATAGCTCCAAGGTAGAATGCCCCTGGGTTCAATCCCCAGCACCACAAAAAACAAGAGAAAACAAAAATAAAAGCAAAACTCTAACATTTGCAACCTTAAGCCCTGCTGAGTTTTCACCCTGGGGAGCGGCTTTTCCCCAATGTCCCATCTGTCACTTATGCCAGCCTTTTATACCTACTGGGAGGTTCACTGTCAGTCATACGCATCATCTTCTCATTTCAGTTAAGTAAAATATTAATCTCTATTTCTTGAATGTGGTGGAATTGTTCTGATGCTCAGAGTGTGACTAATTTTTAACCAAGTGTTGATATTTTGGACATTGTTTCCTTTAACTTCAAATTTCAAGGTGAGACAGATGAACGCGGTGATGGGAGGGGGTGGCAGCTGCTGAGAGTTGATGGCAGCTCCTTAAGACAGAGCCTCGTGTTGGTTCTATGTCATCATTTACCACAGTGATTTCCTTATTAAAACAGTGGCTGTGCTCCTTATACAAAAAACCTGGATTTTAGCCAGGCATGGTGAAATACACCTGTGATCCCAGTACTTGGGAGGCTGAGGCCAGGAAGGTTGCAGGCTCTAGGCCAGCATGGTAATTTAGGAATATCCAGTTTAAAAATAAAAAACAGGGCTAAGGGCATAGTTCAGAGGTACAACACTTGCTGGATTCAGTCCCACTACCATTAAAAAAAAAAAAGGAAAAAAGAAGGAAAGAAAAGAAAATCTGGTTGTTAAGCCAGGCATGGTGGTACACTCCGGTGATCCCAGCTACTCAGGAGGGTCACAAGTTCAAGGCTAGCCTGAGAAACTTAGCAATCTGTCTCAAAATTTAAAAAAGGTCTGGGGATGTAGTTTCATGGTAGAGCATCCCTGGGCTCAATCTCTAGTACTACAAAACAAACAAATGAACAAAACCTGCTGTTAGAATTGTTAGCATGGATTCATAGTTTGTATTCTTAAGATTTGTTTCCCAAAAGGTACAGGATTTTTTAAAAATTATTTTTATTATAAATACTATTGTCTCAATTTCTCTACAGAGGAAGTTATAAGGGTAAAAACCAAGTTCTTTTACCTTTTTAGGCTTCCCCTCCTTCTTTTCTTGGATATCTAGGTATATCTTAAATATAATCTTACATCTTAGATATAACCTTAGATATTTCTCTTTTTTTTGGCGGTAATGGGATTGAACCCAGGGGCATTCTACCTCCAGGCTACACCCTGGCCCTATTTTTATTCTTTATTTTGAAACAGGGTCTCACTAAGTTGTGGAGGCCTCACCAAGTAGCTGAGGCTGGCTGTGAACCCAGATCCTCCTGTCTCAGCCTCCCAGGTACTGGGAGTGTGCGCCACCACACCCAGCTTAGATATTTCTTACTGGGGGAGTTGGGGAGCTTGGAACTGGGAATAGCCTGGTGAAGAAAATTATGGCCAGTTGTCTTTCATCAGGAAATTTGTGTGTTCTTCCATTAAAAATACCACAAAAGTTAAACCTTTCTCATTGTGAGGGAAAAGAATGTGAGTGATTAAACAATACATGTCTTAAAGCTTCCTTCCATTTTTCTGGGGAAAATATTTGGGGGGTGGGGGGAGTCATAGGATGGTTAAAAATCTCACCGTCATGTCGTAGCTTCCTTTTCTTATCCACAGAATTGACAATGTGACTTTCTTTCTCTGGCAATTATCAGGAACAGAGCATTATGGCGCACATGGGCATTGACTCAGGAACCACTCACATTTTTGATGAAGTAGACAAGAGTGACTTTAAAACTGACTTTGGGTCGGAGTTTCCAGTAGGTTCACCCTTCGGTTCTTACAGACAGTCCACCCACCCACTTGCACCCCAGCCCATCTCCACGCCCTTGCCCTCCCCTGGACCGGAGTGGCGTGTGTGCTTGTGATGTGACTGTGATCCTGCCACATCCCACCCCAGTCATAGAACCTACCTCACCCCAGGTCATCCCCCGTTTTGGTTGCTTTGCCTCCTGTGTGAATTCGAACTCCCCTGTCCTCCTGGCCCGCTGTCTGAGCCTCCCTCGTTCATTTGGAGCTTTTCATCTCTCAGGAATGCATGAGTGTCATTTCATCATGACTCCACGGCGATATGCTGTGCATGCCCCGAGCTTCTGCAGAATGGCTTTCATGGCTGTGCACCTCTACTTTCATTCTTTTACTGTATCTCAGGAGAGTTATAATGTGTTTCTTATTTGTTGGTTTTTTTTTTTTTTGCGGTACCGGGGATTGAACCCTAGGGCATTCTACCTCCAAGCTACACCCCCAGCCCTATTTTTTATTCTTTATTTGGAAACAGGGTCTCACTAAGTTGCGGAAGGCCTCACTAAGTAGCTGAGGCTGGCCGCGAACCCAGATCCTCTGGTCTCAGCCTCCCAAGTACTGGGATTACAAGCGTGCGCCACCACGCCTGGCTTAATGTGTTTCTTATGAATCTTAGTGTGTGACTTTATAAAGATGTACTGTTTCAAACCTTCATGTCTATTATTCATTAATCTTATTAGTTAATTATTGTTATGCATATGCTTTTGGAAGAAATGTAGCCCTGTGAGGAAAACACTTACCTGTAAGTCTGCTTGTCTACTACTAACAGGTAGCGTAGACATTTTTTTTCTGCTTAAACCTGTGTATGAGCTAGGTGTGGTGGCGCATGCCTGTAATTTCAGTACTTGGGAGGCTGAGAAGAGAGGATTGCAGGTACTTGGCCAGTGTGAGCAACTTAGTGGGATTTTCGGGAGCTTAGTGAGGCTCTGTTTTCAAAACAAAAAATAAAATAGGTCTGGGGGTGTAGATTGGAAGTAGAATGCCCCTTGGTTCAGTTCCCAGTACCAGAAAAATAAATAAATAAAATAGGGCTGAGGATATAGTTTAAACACCCCTGGTTTCAACCCCCAGTACTGCTCTCCAAATCCCCCCAAACCCCAAAAAACAAAAAACAACTGTGTATAGTTTTCCTTTCCCCCTCTTCTAAATGTAGGATGTTTCTGGCAGATTCCTCCTGATCTAAATGTGACTTTTGGCCGGGCATGGTGGCACATGCTTGTAATCCCGGTACTTGGGAGGCTGAGACAGGAGGATCGCAGGTTCACGGCCAGCCTTAGCTACTTAGTGAGATCCTGTTTCACAATAAAGAATAAAAAATAGGGCTGGGGGTGTAGCTTGGAGGTAGAATGCTGCTGAGTTCAATCCCTAGTACAAAAAAAAGTTAAATGTGAATTTTGTGGAAATTAACAAAATTTCTGCATATTGTTTGCTGAGTGGTTAAGTAGGGAAACCTCTTGTCACCCGAGCATCTTATGCGTTTAAAGATCTGAAACGTAACCCTGTGCTTTGGTTCTTTTCCCTCTTTCATTTACAATCTCCAACATTTGTTTTACATGACTTAGATTTTCTCTCCCATGCCTGGAGAGTCCTGTGAGAACGTCAACCCTTCCTTGGGCAGAAGAATGTCAGTCAACGGTGAGAAGTTGGCGAAGAGGGAAAAACCGAGGGAATTGATTTTCCCGTCGAATTACGACCTCCTCCGCCACCTGCAGTATGCAACACATTTTCCTATACCTCTGGTAAGTCCAGGCTGCCTTCGGTCCATACCTGATTATATTACTGTAAGTCCTTAACCATCGAAGGTCAGATTAGTCACCTGCCTGCCAGTATGACACGTCATGATAGCAGGTGAGTTCTTGAGTTTGCTGCCCTGTGGGTTGTAATTTTGGTCATAACCCTGATGTACTGATGTGTAGTCTAAATTTGTGGTGTGACCTTAGTGACTGTCTAGCTGTAGCAGAATTTTCTGTGTTGGTATACTTTTATCAGAAATATCTGAGTCACTGAAAATGATGTCTGAATGTGTTTTCCTGCTTCAATTTGAAAGTCATTTCCTGAGTCGCTTTTATGTGTCCCATACAGTGGTAGGTGTTTTTGGTATTGTATAGATGAGTAAGAATGTTGGCACAGGAGAGATGAATCAATTAGGGGAGAGATGTGTGTTTATGAAATGACAAACACTCAAACCAAGGCAGAAATTGAGTGAAAAGAATGCACTAGAAAAGAATGCACAGTGGAGGGTAGGAGGGCATCTGATTGAGAAATGGGGCAAGACTTCCCAGAAGAGGTTGTAGATCAGATGGGACTGGGACCTGTTGAATTAAAGGGCCGACATCATGTGGGGAAGGCCTGGCAGGAACTTCAGTGTTGGCAGCTCACAGAGCGATGTGTGATTCAAGGGAAACAAGATTTGCTTTTTGATATTAGTATTAAATTGGGGTAAAATCTGAGAACCTTTTTAATTCTTGGGTTCTCTAACTTTTTTTCCTGAAATGAAATTTTATTGTCATTTTTTTTTCTTGAGATGCTTTTCTGTATCAATAGTATAATTGTGAGATATGTTATTTTCTGGATGTCTTTTAGGAATTTTCACTGGCAAGCTAAATATTTTTAAGGTTTTTTTGGGTATTTTGGAAATTCTCTAAAATGACTCAAAATCACTAAACCCATGGTTTTTTTTCTATTATTACAATTTAAAATGTCTTTTCTGTTTTTTAAATGTCCACAGCTATGTCAAAACTTGCCCAAATTTCTTCTTGTTCATCATGTCTAAATATATCATTAATTTTCATGTTACCTATAGGCACTGCCCATTTTCAAAGAATGGAGTAAACTAACAGTTTATTTAGGGCAAGGGAGAGAGTAGCCTTATACTTTGCAGATGTATCCTGAAAAATTCATGAACTATCATGATGCCTTGGGTTGGCTTCAAAATACTCAGAGTTTAAGAAATAGTTACTAAATAAAGCCTGGAATTTATTTAGTAATAAAGCATCAACATTACCTTCATAGTTTCAGTCAATGTACTGTGCTTCTGTAAGCCATTAATATTAGGGGCAGCTGGGTGAAAAGAATATGGGAGCTCTCTTAACTGTCTTTGCAGCTTCTCTATAAATCTGAAATTACCCCAAATAAAATATTTATTTAAAAACAAAAGTATACAGGGGAAGATAAATAAAGCAAACAGGTTGAGCATGGTTGAGGGCGGCCTGTGCCTGTCTCCGGGTAGCAGAGCTCATGCATCCCTTGTCAGAGCAGGGCCCAGCACAGACTTCTTTAGTCTGTTGTTTACATGACAGTGTCTTTGAAGTTGTTCCCAGCGTTTAGGCTTCTAATGACTGTCCACTTCCTAAGAGCAAAGAGCTGGACGGTTTCCAGTGGCCACGCGTCATAATGAATCGTGACATGATTAAGATGTAATGCTATCACAGTTGAACTGCTAGACAACTGAATCTGTCAGATACAATATTTTGAGTAGCTTTCCCATCACCAGTTGTCCTAAGTCCCTCTTATACCATGAGTATAATTCAGAAGAAGCCACATTGGGGGGAATAAAAGGATATCTACTGTAATATTGACATCAGTACTGCCATTGAGAGTCTGGATTTCTTCCTCAATAGAAAGGGAGAGTCAGACCGACCTGTCATGCGTGTGAAGAGAATATGGTAAAAACAAAAAATGTTTTTCTCCTCCTAATATGTGGCCCTAGTGATTAAATACCAAGGAACGCAGATGAGGGGACTAGATGGAAGGTTCAGAAAAATCCATAATGTTTGGGTCTGCCCATCAGCAAAACATGTTGTTTTGGCTACCAACAAGCAGAGCTTCTTGTATATAGGCATGCTACCAGCCTGTGACATAGGTGAGTCATTTACATCTTGTCAGATACGTGATGCTGATGGGTGTCCCTGTCTTTATAACTAGCTAGCTAGAATTTGTCCAGTACTTACCATGTTATACATTTTTAATAGACACTTTCTGCCTTTTTTCCCACTTATTATTCACTTCACACTCAGAGAATATATTTGTGAAATTATAGACAGGAGTTTCAAGCTTTAAAAAATAATGTTTCAAATGCAGAAGTGAGTTCACACTTAGACACTGTTGGTGGGATTGAAATTAGTACTACCACTATATCAGTATGGAGGTTCCTCTAAAGACTAGGAATGGAACCACCATATGACCCAGCTCCACCATGCCTCAGTATCTTTCCAAAAGAGTTAAAGTCAGACTGCTATAGTTATACGTGTGTATCTGTGTTTGTAGCAGCACAATTCACAGTAGCCAAGTTATGGAACCAACCTAGATGTCCATCAACAGATGAGTGGATAAAGAAAATGTGGCATATACACACAATGAAAATTTTCTTAGCTATAAAGAAGGACAAAGTTATGTCTTTTGAAGGAAAATGGATGAAACCAGACAACATCGTGCCAAGTGAGATGTCAGACTTAGAAAATCACGGGACACATGTTTTCTCTCAGATGTGGAAGCAAGAAAAAAAAAATAGGAAAGAAAAGGGACTTCAGATGAACGAAGAGAGAGACCAGTAGAATAGTAGAAGGGAATTAGGGAAGGGAAAAAAGGCTTGAGGAAGGAAACAGACCAAATAATGTTATGTTTGCATATGAAGGTATCACCACCAATTGAATTAGCATGCACTAGGGGATGGGGTGCCGAGAGAAACCCACCGAGTGACGGCTGCCGGTACAAATGTGTCACTTTGAATCTCACTACGATGTATAACTACAACACACCAATTAAGAAAACATGAGTTCAGCAGCTAATCTGTTTTCCTGGCTCTCAGGACCATTACTTCTTAATCATTGCAGACAGTGAAAATCCATTATCAACGGTTTTGATACAGGTTTCCCTAATGGCATTAAAAATGCTCATGTATGCATATCTAAACTTTTCTAATTTTCTCCTTAATGACTCTTAATGCCATGTATTGAATCCATGCAGCACTGGCAGTGAAGAGAATTTGGTCAGAGTTGTGACCAGGAACCAGAGTCGCCGCACTGTCAATAGCAGACCCTTCATAGGCTCAGCCTCGTCGTCTTCCTGGATCCGAGCATACCACCCACACAGCCGGGCTTCCTTCCTCACATGGATTCACTGTCTATTTTAAGGCTTTTTTATTTTTGGTACTAGGGATTGAACCCAGGAGCATTCTACCTCTGAACTAAAGCCCCAGCCCTATTTTATTTTGAAAAAGGGTCTCGTTAAATTGTGTACCTGTAATCCCCCATCTCAGCTTCCCAGGTACTGGGTTTATAAGCATGTGCCACCATGCCTGGCTTTATTTTAAGACCATTTGACTGGTACTATTTTTTCATGCCCTTGACCTAAGTTTCTAGTTTCAAAACAGTAGTGTCAGTAATCAGTATAACTTAACACAACGCCCCTCGAAAATGTAATAGGCCCTGTGTTTCATATTATGCCCAAATAAAAACAAGAAATTGCTGTATTTATCATTACCAACAGCAGGAAAGCCTTTGTAACCTACAGATTGAATCTAAATATATATAACACATTTAACATTAGCCATGTATTCGCAAGCCTTTTTATAAATATAAGCTTTTAGCTATTGTATTAGAAAAGGTTAGAGTTTAAAAACTGGAGGAAGCCAGGCATGGTGGCGCACGCTTGTAATCCCAGTAATTGGGAGGCTAAGACCGGAGGATCCCAGGTTCGCAGCCAGCTTCAGCTACTTAGTGAGGCCCTCTGCAATTTAGCGAGACCCTGTTTCCAAATGAAGAATAAAAAATAGGGCTGGGGGTGTAGCTCGGAGGTAGAATGCCCCTGGGTTCAGTCCCCAGCACTGCAAACACAAAACAAAACAAAACAAAACAACAACAACAACAGAAAACAGGAGGAGTAGCAAATGGAAAGGTTACTGTCTTCTGAAGTGATGGGTTAAAAACAAATTAGGCACAGGGTGGGGTTTGTGTAAGTTTTTGTTTTCAAAGTGATCTGAAGGCATTTAAAGTTGTGTACCAAGGCGCTTCCTGTAACTTAGGTAGAGATTATTTTGCATATTTTCAAGAAATCAGTTCTAAGTACTTAAATGAGTACCTTGAGTCTATGCCGTCAACCTGTTTTTGATCTCAATGATATTACAAGGTTTGACAGTGGTGCAACAACACTCTTTCGTTTTCTTGTACAAATCAGGAGAGTCCACAGCCTGAAGAGTGCAGGATTGGCTTACAGTTAGAGGCAGTTTCTACATAAAATGACCCACATTCGCTAAGCTGCCTGCATTTTTTTTATTACTAAGTTTCTTTTTTTAAATTTTTTGTTTCATTTCATTCAAAACTGTAAGTAACTTTAATGGTCCAGTAAGGCAAGAAGTGATAACAAAATATCCCACATTAAAAAAAAAGTCTCACTAAATTGCTGAGATGGGCCTCGAACCTGCAATCCTCCCGTCTCAGCCTCCCAGGTACTGGGATTACAGTACACTGTGCCTGGCAAAAAACTTTCCACATTTCAGGCATCATTTTCACCTCTTGGGTTTTCTTTCTGAGCTGCCTTCTGCTTGGGTGATGTGAAGGTCTCCACGACCTTTGAGCGGAATGCTTTGGAGAGGTGATAGTACAGGATAGGATCAAAACACAGGTTCGACACCGCCAGGAGCAGCGTGGCCTCTTTGGCTTTGAAGAGCGAGATCCTAGTGGCGCAGTCAGAGATGACCTCGGTCTGGCTGAGGGTGTATGGGATTCGGACAGCGTGGTAAGGAACGAAGCACACGATGTAGCCTGCCGTCACCAGCAGAATGCTGACGAGAGCTCTTTTCACGTGGGGGTAGTTTTCATTGTCTCTGTTTCTGTAGAGTTGTCGAATCACAAGGCAGTTGGATATTAAAATGATGGCCGAGAAATTTAAAAATATTGCCACCGATAAGAAGTTTGTCAGCAAGTGCCAGTTTCTTCCAAACTCCTTTTTGAATTCCATACAACCCACGTCTGACTTTTCCTTGATGTCTCTGATGGGGATCAGCATGTTTGGGACCATTATAAAAAGGACCATGAGCCACACGACCGCGGATATCATTTTGGCAAATCCAGGTTCTTGAATCCGGTAGACCTTGCAGCTGTGTACCAGCTGGAGACAGCGGTCGATGCTGACGAACGCTAAGAAGATAATCGATAAGTACATATTGATGTAGATGAGGCAGGCTGTCACTTGGCAGTGGAATATCTTCAGCCTCCAGGGTGCCACACCCAAATCAACCACAATTTTCACGGGTAAGGCCAGAGTGAGCAGGAAATCGGCCGTGAGCAGATTAATTAAGTATATACTCACACACCTGCGATTTGCAGGTTTTTGTATAAAAGCCCAGGTTGCAAAACAACTTCCGATAATTCCGACAAGGAAAACTAAATAAAAAAAATACGTGAATGGCTCCAAATCTCTGTAAACCGGACAGAAGAACGAACTATTTGTCATTTTGAGGGAAAGGAAGGATGACTTCGCTTAAAAAGATATCCAAAGACTCTGGTAAGAAAAAAAAAAAGAGAGAGGGGAGGTTAGTCATTGAAATTAGAAACTATTTAAAAAAAAAATTGGTGCTCACAATATCACGATCTCTCCAGTCTTTAGGTAGAATTTTATTGGTAAACTGTCCACACTGGGTGGACTGGTGGAAACACTGTCCATTGTGCTCAAGTCGAGGTTTTCCATCCTCTGATTGTGTGATTTTCAGGAAATTCCACATGGATCTGTTTTCAGAAGGGATGTTTTTGACCTCATGGTTCTGCATTCTGATGGCTCTTTCTTCCCAGTTGGGTGGGAGACTACTTGGAGAGGATGTAAGTGAACACAGGTTCTGAGAAGGGCGGAGAGGGAGCTAGTGTTGTGGTTGTGTCTGCAGAGCCTCAGTGAGACTTTCTGGTTCTCCCTTGATAGATTTTATAGCGTTTCATGCTGGGAGAACCTGGGCTTAAGGGAGGTCAGGGGCGATCGCAAACTGTAGTAAGATTTGAAAAATGTTATCTTTTTAGTTTTTATTTTTTGGTGCAGGGATTGAACCCCAGGGCATTCTACCTCTGAGCTACATCCCCAGCCCTTTTAAATTTTTCACTTTTAAAATTTTGAAACAGGGTTTCGCTAAGCTGTTATGTTGTAGAGGCTGACCTCCAACCTGTGAATCCTCCTGTCTCTGCCTCCCAGGTACTGGGATTTTACAGGTGCGGGCCACCAGGCCCAGATTGAAAAGTGTTATTTAAAAAGGAGGCTATTATGTAACCTGTTAAAACATTGTCAGAAACAAGATTTTATTTCCTTCTTCTTTCTAGCAGAAGGATTTGAAGCATTAGAATGTGGTCTTGAACTGGTGCTTATTACTCCCTTTTCTGAGCTCTGCTTGCATGATGGAATGGGCCTGTGATGTCCACTGCCCAGCCTCTAGTCTCGAGTAACTGTTAACTCTTAACGCAGGCAGGCCACATTGACATGTACTACAAATGCAAAACACACGCTAGATCCTGAAGATTTAATACAAAATGTTATAAAAAGAACCCGTGGAGACTCGAGAGAGGACCTGTAAGATACCATTTTACCAAATTAGCATCAGATTCTAAGTTTTCTTTGTATCTGCTGAGAAGAAAATTATATGTTATTCCAAATACAGACCTCCTTTTCTACATTTATCTAACTTATTTGTTTCATTGATATATTTAATTGATTAAATATATTTAATTAACACATGGAATTGTTATATTTAATTGATTAAGACTTATGGAATAAGATAATAAACATATTATCAAGCAAAAAACCATATGGGAGTACAAATCATACTATCTTATACAAATCACACAAAAATTAGTAAAATGGTTTTTTTTAGTATCTTATTAACATTTTATATTGAGCGCATGTCAAAATGATATTTTGGGGACATTAGGTTCAATATATTAATGAAATTACTTTTCTGTTTCTTTTACTTTTTAAAATGCAGCTACTAGAAAAACGTAAATTATTTTTATGGTGTGATATGGACAGTGCTGGTATAGGTCTTTCAGAGGTGAGTTTTGAGTGGTTTTGTGAAAGTGTATTTTAGAAGTTTTATAGAACATGGATGTATGTTCATTGGTAACACAGTCCCTCAGGAGGGGCGCAGTTATATTGGCGTGAAAACATCTAACTTTAATACTTGGGTCGTTTTCTTCCTTTTGTTGAGGGTTTTGGGCCGGCCAATAACCCAGAAATATAAAACATTCCCTTAACAACCACTGTGGTCAACGTTGATAATGACAAACGTATCTCGTCCTGTTTCCTCCACATCTGGACCCTGGGTGGTTTATATGCTGAGGTTAGACTGATCGGGTCCTCTTTGATGTGGTCCAGTCCAGCTCACACGCTTAGGGCCACAGCTGCATCTCTCTGGTGCTGCCTCTTTCTTTTGTTTTAAAATCCTGTTTTAGCAACAAAAAATCCATATACAACCTTTTTAAAAGTAACACTAAGAGCTGGGCGTGGTGGCACATGCCTGTAAATCCCGGTACTTGGGTGGCTGAGATAGGAGGTTCGAGACCAGCCCCAGCAACTTAGCAAGACTCTGAGCGATCTAGCAAGACCCTGTTTCAAAACAAAAACTATAAAGGGCTGGGGGTGTAGTTTGAAGGTACTGGGTTCAATCCCTAGTACCTCCCCCTTCCCCCAAAAAAGTAGCATTAGGTATAGTGGCTAATATAGAAGGCCACATCAGAGCCGGGCATGGTGGCGCACGCTTGTAATCCCAGTACTTGGGAGGCTAAGACAGGAGGATCCAGGTTCGTGGCCAGCCTCAGCTACTTAGTGAGGCCCTCCTCAACTTAGTGAGACCCTGTCTCAAAAATAAAGAAAAAAAATAGGGCTGGGGGTGTAGCTCGGAGGTGGAATGCTCCTGGGTTCAATCCTCAGTACCACAAAAAAACAACAAAAAACCAGCATCAGTGTAGATTGATCTTATCTCCCACCTTTGTTTATCCTGTGCAGGGTGGTGGAATTTTGACTGAAGCTCTTTTATATCAAATGTTGCCTAATGATACTAATACCATAATGTGTTTCAAGTGACTCTGCTTGCACAATTATATGACAGAGTCCTATCAGTAAGACATATGGTGAAGAGAAGAATTAGGGTGGCTTATTTTGATTAATTAACATTCTCTAATTAGCACTGACAATATTTTCTATAGAGAAGTGATTTATTTAAAATGATTACAGTGTAACCGTTCATTCAGTAATGCTTGAGAATCGTGGAGTACCTTACATTTACTTTTATGCAATTCTATCTAGACTGCAGTGAAGCATAGTTTATTTAAATTTTTGGTGATGTTGATTAGAGGTTAAATTATACTGTCATAATATCCCACGTCCTCTATCACAAATTTGAGAACTATGTGCTTGATAAATATTTTGCCAACCAATTATTAGGCAGTGGAAATGTGAGGTACTCAGGTCACTCCAGCAAAGTCAAGATTTTAAGTGTCTCCTTAGTTTCCACGGAATACCCATTGCTTAGAAAAAAACAATTCGGAATTTCTATGGGAGCCACAGTGGAAAAACCATTTTTTTTTTGTTTTTTGCTTATCAAACTAAAAGTTACACCTAGCAAGTTTCAGTGTAACTGTGTAGATAGTATCCCCTTGCCTAATGTTTTTCCACATCACTAGTGATAAACATGTTGTCAAGGCAGAAACATCATCTTCATTTATCTTAGTAATTAAGAAAAAAAATTTTTAATTGATGTCTTGTAATTATATATCATAGTGAGGTTCAGAGTGACAAATTTATACATGCATACAGCATTCATTGTGTTTCCCTCCGATTCCCACCCAGGTCCCTCCCTCCCTCCCATAGATAGTTTTTACATCGATACAAATAATTTCATGTATAAGAAAAGGATTATTTGAATAATTTCCATCCTCAGATCTCCCCTCCCAACCTCCCTCTCTGACTCCCCTCCTCCATTCCACTAATGTCCCCCCTCATTTATCTGGGGTCCTCTTTGTTTCCCTGTAGCTTCCACATATGAGTGAAAACATATGGTCCTTCACTTTCTGTAATGGATAACCTCACTAAGCATAACTTTTTGAAATGACATATTGTAATGTTTATAGAGGAAAGTAATTTTGAGACCTGCTGTGAAGACCTACACCATGGCCATTATCCATTCTGTTATAAAGTGAGTTACTGAGTAGTGGTGCTTGTCTGGTCTGGTTTGAGTCAGGCTGTCTTTTATGGGACAGATGAATGGGTCATTAGATAGAAGAAAATTTTGGGTAGTTTAACAGGTAGGATTTATTTAGAATTTTTGTTTTGTTTTGTTTTGTGGTACTGGGGATTGAACCCAGGGGCATTCTACCTCCGAGCTACACCCTCAGCCCTATATTTTATTCTTTATTTTGAAACAGGGTCTCACTAAGTTGCAGAGGGCCTCACTAAGTAGCTGAGGCTGGCCGCAAACCCGGATCCTCCTATCTCAGCCTCCCAAGTACAGTGATTACAAGCGTGCGCCACCATGCCGGCTCTATTTAGAGTTTAATGATTGGTTCTCCATTAAGCAGCAACACATTTGTCTTTTCTACTTAAACACCAAAAGTCATGAATTTGCCTTCCATAGAAAAGCATTTGAGTAGATTAAGTATTTAAAATGACATACCTGGGGTTGGGGGAGTTCTCTGGCCTGTGTAGGCCTAGGTCCACGTCTTCAGAGAGGTCTGAGCTGCCCCGTGAGCCGCAGCAGTAACAGCTCCATTGCAGGCTTGCTGGTGCTACTAAAAATTTCCTTTCCTTTTTGTGTGGTTTTAAGATGTTGCAGATTGACGTAGATGAAACTGTGGTTTGCAGATACTTTTAACTGTATGAAGGTCTCCAAAGAAGTTACACCTCCCCATATACAATTTTACGTGTGTTTTTGTAAGCAATTCAAATTTCTCTGTATTTTTAAAAGATTTTCATTTGTCCATCGTAGTGCCTAAGTACCTAGCCTTTTTTTTTAAGTAACCAAGATCTATTTTGTGTCATCATGGTTTCAAAGAGTATCAGTGTTTATGCCTTGAAAGGATTATGTGTTAAAAGATATACAGTGTGTAAGCAAATACTTCTTTTTTTTTTTGGCGGTACTGGGGATTGAACCCAGGGACATTCTACCTCTGAGCTACACCGCAGCCCTATTTTTTATTCTTTATTTTGAAATAGGGTCTCACTAACATGTGGGGGGCCTCACTAAGTAGCTGAGGCTGGCTGCAACCTGGATCCTCCTGTCTGAGCCTCCCAAGTACTGGGATTACAAGGGTGTGCCACTATGTCCAGTTTAGCAAATACTTCTTCAGTATACATAGTTAACACTCACCAGCATTTCAACATTTACAATGTTATTATATTTTGCATGTGATTTTTATAGTTTTTCATTCTGGAATGTATTTGTATCTGTTCAAGTTCTGAGATTAGACCTGCAGTATTTGTCAAGTTGACCCAAGCAACTTAATGAATTGAGACTGGTATTTAGTAATGAATAAGTTATATGTGTGCATATAAATTGTGTGCATTTAAATTGTTTGGTTAAATGTTCATCCTGTCTGTGAGTGAGAAAATGTTGCTCACTGAATGTCTGAAAGGAGCCTCGCCTGGTGGTGGTGGTGGGGACCCTACAAAAAGTCGTTGCCTCTGAAGAATCAGCCTCATCCACATCATCAGTTGGCTTTGTAAGGTTATCTTTCTCATAGAAAGCTAGCTTTTATAAATGAGAACATGAGCTTCTGACCCCAAGCGTCTTCTCAGGGCCTGTGAATATGCTGGTCCAGATCTGATTTATAAGCGAAAGCCAGGGCCTGGTGGGTGAGGTAGGTCCGCGTCCTGTAAGGCTTCACCGGCGTGGTAGGTAGGTGCCTGGGTTTCTCCTAACAGTTGTTTGTCAGTTTTCCAAATAATAAGGAAAAATTCAGAAGTGACTTCTTTAGAATCTGAAACAAATCCCTTAGTACTAATTTTGAAAGAAAAATTTCTCAAAAGACTAGATGAGAAACATCTAGCTAAAGGGAATTTAGGGAGAGTTAAAGGACTTTTGGGGGAAAAAAGGTTGCTCATGATGATAATGGCCATTTGTTTCAGATATTCTAGCATTTTTCTCAAAGTTGCATAGTTACAGTTATTCCCATTTACATATATATTTTTTTATAAAGTAGAGGGATATGGTGTCTGGAGCTTTGAAATTTGATTTTAAATCCCGATGTCGCCTTTCATCATAATAGTGCTAGGACGTGATCCATCTTTTAGGATGTATGTGTTCTGCTGTGGACTGGACTCACTGAAGAACAGGCTTGTAGAAAAGACGCATTTACCGACAAACGAGAGAGAGGTTGTGACCAGGGCTTCCATTCACTGGGGTAGTGGCGAGAGACCCAGTTGGCTGCAAACTGAGTGGCTAATGGTTTTAATGCTGTAAGAAGGAAATCTGGGATCAAAGAGTTTTGATAGTTTCTCTATATCTGTCTTTCTCTCTTTCTCTCTCTCTTCTCCCTTTTCTTCTTTTTTTAGGTAGGCATATTTATGTTTTCACCCCGTTCGTTTACTTTAGGATTTTAGACAAAACTGAAGAGTACAGAGCACTGTTCTTAGAAATCTAAGGGCACAGCTTATGTTACCAGAGTGTCAAATGTGCAAGAGCTCAAGTGCCCTGTTTTAGCCTCATGGGAACTGATCTTTAATAGTGAAACCCAATTGAATTCTTCCTCCCGAGAATGGACAGGGTAGCCAGCATGTGGAAGTTTATTCCGTGTGAAAATACATTCCCCCCTACTACCTACAGGGATTGATTCCTTCCTCCCTCCTCCCCCCTGCCCCCTTTCCTCCTCCTCCTCTTCCCCTTCTTCCCCCTCCCCCTCTCCCTCCTCTTTCCCCCCTCTCTCCACAAGTTCCATTTGAATTTCCTCAGCTGCTTCTTTCTGTCCCCTCCATTGCTGAGGGACGGATGTTTTCAGAGTGTGTTTTGTTAGTGTTTCAGGAAATTGCATGTCATCACTAACCCAGTATCTCAGAAACCCAAGTGGGAAGAAGTGGGGTAAAGTTATTTTTCCCTTACCTCAGTCATGGCAATACTTTTTATTTAAGAAATGATGTATTAGTTACTTTCATCGGTATTTTTTGTGTAAAATACTAAATTGTCCACAAGTTATGAGTCAAGAATTCTTTGGCTTTTATAGAATACAAATACCACACAAGAGTATTTCAGTAGGAGTCTTTTTTTTGTGTGTGTGTGTGGTACTAGGGAGTGAACCCAGGGGTGTTCTACCTCTGAGCTATACCCCCAGCCTTTAAAAAAAAATTTTTTTTTAAATGGGATCTCACCAAGTTGCTGAGGGTCTCGCTAAATTGCTGAGGCTGGTCTTGAACCTGCAATCCTCCTTTCTCAGCCTCTCAAATACTTGGATTACAGGTGTGCACCACCATGCCTGACTAGAAGCATTTCTTTCTTTTTTTTTTTTTTTTTACGGTACTGGGGATTGAACCCAGGGACATTCTACCTCTGAGCTACACCCCCAGCCCTATTTTTTATTTTTTATTTTGAAACAGGGTCTCACTAAGTTGCGGAGGGCCTCACTAAGTAGCTGAGTCTGGCCGAGAACCTGTGATCCTCCTGTCTCAGCCTCCCAAGTACTGGGATTACAAGTGCGTGCCACCACGCCCGGCTTAGAAGTATTTCTTTTAAAGTGTAACATTCCTAAAATTTGCTTTTTAAGTATAACTTAAAAGCCTTACTTTGTAATTAATAAAGAAGGGGAAATTAAATGCTGGAAGTAGGTAGGCACGACCACAGCCAGGCATGGGTCTGAGAACTTATTTTCTGTTGAAAAATCAAAAAACAAGCCCATGAGGCATAGGAGATTCCATACTTTACATATAGGGAAACTGAGGCATGGAGAAATTCCGGCCTGCTCAATGCTACTCAGCTCCCAGTCACTGTCTGAGACCGTGGTCACCAAAGGGGCTGTCTGGTTGGTCCAGGCCCCCTTTGCTGTTTGTGATCGTTTGAATTTGAGTGCCATCGGGTGGTATGCCAGCGTCCCCACCCTGCTCATGGGCTTTGCCGCCTCTGGAAGGTGAACTTGGATGCTCCCAGCTCAGCACGACATACATCTGGAAGACTTTTCTGATTTTATTCTATTTATTTATTTTTGCAGTACCGGGGATCGAACCCAGGGACGTTCTACCTCCAAGCTACACCCCCGGCCCTATTTTTTGTACTTTATTTTGAAACTGGGTCTCACGAAGTTGCAGAGGGCCTCACTGAGTAGCTGAGGCTGGCCGCGAACCCGGATCCTCCTATCTCAGCCTCCCAAGTACTGGGATTACAAGCGTGCGCCACCACGCCCGGCTCTAATTTTAATCATCAGTCACTTTTGCAGCAGCCTGTGTGTCTCCAGGTCAGCGCTCCTCTGGAGCCACTGTACTTTACATTTAGTGTTTTTTTCTGGTACTGGGGATTAAGCCCAGGGGCATCCTACCTCTAAGCTATACCCCCAGCTCTTTTTATTTTTATTTTTTAAATTTTGGAACAGGGTCTTGCTGAGTTGCTCAAGCTGGCCTTGAACCTGTGATCCTCTCATCTCAGCCTCCCAAGTACTGGGATTATGAGTGTGCATCCCTGTGCTTGGCTAGGTTTACATTTTGAAAGTCCCCCCACCACCTCGTTGTAGTCCTGGGGATGGAACCCAAGGTCATGCTCATGATAGTCAAGTGCTCTATCACTGAGCTACATCCCTAGCCCTATTTATTTTACTTTATTTTTTATTGAGACAGTGTTTTACTAAGTTGCCCAAGCTGGCCTGGAACCTGTGATCCTTCTGCCTCAGCCTGCTGAGTTGCTGCGATCACAGATGTGTGCCACTGAACTTGGCTTAAAAGGTTCTTAAAAGGTGCTCGCTTCGGCAGCACATATACTAAAATTGGAACGATACAGAGAAGATTAGCATGGCCCCTGCGCAAGGATGACACGCAAATTCGTGAAGCGTTCCATATTTTTAAACAAACATTTAAAGAATTCTTGAGGACCAAGCCAACACTAGAGAAAATACTGAAGGAAATAAACCACAAAGAAGGAAAAGCAAGCAATCTTCAGAACCACAGGAGAGGTGAACTCCACCAGGTAAGCAACTAAACAAGGAGATTTGTCACCACAGCAAATAGAAAATAAAACTCAAAAATGATAGGAAACAAAAAT